>CAUYQG010158677.1:0-26225 GCA_963574415.1 Tarsius wallacei | reverse complement strand
CACCTGGGCAACTTAGTGAGACCTCATCTCTACAATAAATCAAAAATTAGCCGGGCGTGGTAGCGCACGCCTATAGTTCCAGCTACTTGGAAGGCTGAGGCGGAAGGATCGCCGGAGCCCAGCAGGTCGAGGCTGCGGTGGTGGGAAGCGGCCACTGCACTCCAGTCGGGTAACAGAGTGAGACTCCAATTCAAAAAAAAAAAAAAGTTTTGAACAGATACGTCATCAAGAAAATATACAGTTGTCAAAAAATTTTTTAAAAAGATGCTCAACGTCATTCGTCATTAGGAAGATGCAGATTTAAACCTCAGCATGATAACTCTACACATTTAACAGAATCTCTTTTTTGGGTCATGTAGTCCATGTCACAACTATTTAACCCTGTGATTGTAGCATAAAAGAAGCCACAGACATAAATGAATAAATATGGCTGTGCTAGAATAAAACTTTATTTGTGGACACTAAAATCCAAATTTTATATATTTTTTTACATTGTACAAAACATGATTTTCTTTTGAAATTTTTCCCAACCACTTAAAAGTATAAAAACCATTCATATCTCCTGGGCTATACAGAAACAGATTGCAGGCCAGATTTGGCCAAAAGAACATAGTCTACAGATCTCTGGTGTAGAGCAACACTGGTGTGGAAATTTAAAACAGTACAATCACTTTGAAACAGTTTGGCATTTTCTTAAAATGTTAAACATGCACTTACCATATGATCCAGCCATTTCACTTTCATGTATTCACCCAAGAAAAAGGGAAGCATATGAGGACATAAAAACTTGTGCATAAATGTTCATAGCAGCTTTATTTGTAGTAACTCCAAGCTGGAAACAACTCAAATATCCATCAACAGATGAAGTGATAAACAAATTGTAGTATATCTATGTGATGAAATCTCAACCATAACAAAAAATAAACTATCAATACACACAATAACATAGGATATAGCTTAAAATAATTGCTCTGAGTAAAACAGCCTGTTAAAAAGAGTATACACATTATGATTTCATTTATAATAAATTCTTCTTAATAAAAACTCATCTACAGTGAAAGAAAGCATAAAAGTGGCAGCAGGGACAGGTGAGAGAGATGGATTACAGAGGGTCACAAGAAAACTTTTGTGAATAATAGAAATGTTCATTATGGTGATTGCGATGGCGGTTTCAGGAGTGATATGTCAAACTCATCAAATTGCATACTTTAAATATAAAAATTATTTTATGTCTATTGTAGCTCAATAACATTGTAAGAAATCTTATTCTGTCCTCAGAGACAATTTTACAAATTTTATATTCTACTCTAAATTTAAGTTAATGGTTGCCCATTTGGGACGATTGCTTTTTAAACCTTGCCTCTAATTTTAGAATAGTCAGATTTAATTCCTTCAATATGGCACCAGGCTTTAGCAAGTGGATCAGGACTCCACCTGAAGAGCTAAGACAACATTAGACACACTTAATGATATCTGAATGAAGGAAGATGTTGTAAGAGAAATAAATATACCATTTAAATATTTACTTCTTTGACTATAAGTAAAACCAATCATCTAGGAAAATGAGAATTTGGGATGGTCTCTCTTCTTTTCCAATTTTTAGGTCAGTTTTTATTTTCTCAAGTCTTAAGATTGCAAATGAGACAAGATAAGTTTGTTGTGAATTATGCTAACTAGTGGGTGAAGAGTAAGGAATATAAGTTCCACCACTAAAAATACTAAGTGCTAAGTGAGTACTTAAGATATAAGCTTGCCTAATTCCTTCACTGTGAAGAAAAGAAAACTGAGGTACAGAAAGGTAAAGTGACATCGTAACACCTTTCAGTTTGTTACATGGCAATCTGATTTCAATCCAGGTATTAAGGACTGTTAGTAGTACATAAGCTTATTCAGTTATTTTAACAACAAAAAAATATGATATATCAAAGATCTTAATGATCAGTGCATCGCTGCCCTAGCTATTCTTTATTTCTATACACGTATTGAAGCTGTTAACGTACGCACATCTGAAATGTTCATAGAGTGAGTTTTGGTACTATTGATAGTGAAGATTTCCCAGTAGATCCCATTTAAAATAGTTTGATATGCACATGGGCTTAAATAATATTGGACCAATATAAATGAACACATCGGTCCTAAAAATCAATAACAGTGCTTTAGAGTTTAATCCTGAGACATAAGTTTATTGTGAGAAGATAATATAGTGCTTTCTGTTATACTTATGATAATACTTTTTACATTCAGCACTGATTAAAAGGTTGAAATAAGTTCAACTATCATTGCTTTCATTTGTATTGGTGCACCCAAAATGGAAACTCTGCAGCCCAGATTGATTTACAAAGCTCTATTATTCTCATGCATTTTGTGTTTGTTAAACATGCAACCAGCACAGCATCACTTCACAAACAAAAGCTTTGCAAGGTTATCTTTTTTGTCTGATTTTTCTGGTAGCTCCCTTGGCTCCTAAGCTTGCATCACACGTTCTGAATAGGACCCTGTGAATGTAATTAAGGGTCACACATATGGTATAAAGAGTAGGGGATGAGGAATTAATTTGCTCAGTTTTTCTTCCCTGGGCTACAGATTGGTTTGCAAGTTACTATTTGATTCAGCAACACAGAGCTCAGAGGAAAAGACCAAACTGCTACAGCTGCTCTGCATTATAAAAGCAAGGGAAAGAGGGAGAAAAAGATTAGATTTTATTTGCACATAAAATGAATATTCACAGTCTGTATGCTCTGTTTAGGAATAGCTCTGTGTTTAAGGTTAGGTAGGGTGTTGTGTGGTTGTGTGTGTATGGTTGCGTGTGTGTGTGTGTGTGTGTGTGTGTGTGTGTGTGTGGGTGTGTGTGGGTATGTTTTGCTGTTGTTTTTATTAAGTCTTTTTCTTTACTTCCCAAGTTCTACTCAGTCATGAACATCATTAAAACTCAGACAGAGTACTCTTCTGGGCCTCTTTCATGCAAATTTTGGACTATTCAAAAGGAAAAACATAAAGATAATACAGAATGGCCAATAAATTGCATTCTGAGGATGATTATCAATGACATAAAGGAATCCGGGGGAGCAAGATTAAACCATGTCTACACTGAGACAGTTTCACAAACATTTTTACTCCAAAGTGTGATTTTACTGTGGAGTACGTATGATGTGACACTCCTAAGAAGATAAAAATTAAAATGCATTTAAAGACCCCAAAAAAGAAAAGAATTAAAATTAGAAAAATGGGTGGACTCACCTACTAATTGAGACTATCACAGAGCTTGATACTGAGAAGATTTGAGAGCATGTTTAAATAGACATTAATCGTCTCGAGGCTCTTATAGAACAGGGTACCTTAGTGGAATTTGTCATACTTACCATCTTGTTCCTATCCATAGTCAATTAGTTAGACTTCCAGGAAATTAAAAAACAAAATGAAAACCTAGCTCAGTCTCTTGTTCACGATTAAATTCACCAGTTGGTGCAAATATGTTTGCAACATCTCAATAACAAATCAGTAGTAGTACCACCCTAGCTTGTAAAGCTCAGTCTTAACATTTGAGTCTATTACATAGCGTTAGTTGAAATTTTACAGGTTCTGTCCTAGGAATAATAGTGTCATTTCTGGTCTTTTCCACAAATTGTTAAGCAAAGTTTGATTTTGTTCCCTCCTTCCTACAGTGTACTCAGTTCCTCCCATTTTATCCCAAATGAAGTACCACAAGAATCTAAGCAACTTCTTTTCCTTCGCCCATACTTCCATCAACTTTTACCCTATACTCATCTTTGTCTAACTGCACAAGATAACAGACTGAGTACATATACCTACTTCTTTCCTCGCCAAGAAGGAAATGACAGAAACACATTATCAAATAGAAAAAAAAACAAAAACTATGTAGCTCCAGAGCAGGCAGAGTTGAGGAAGAGTAAAAAGAAGGAATAAGAAGTCATAAATAAGGCACAATTTTGTGAATTTACTAGAAGAACTACAGTATATGAGATTTGGACTAAGGAAGAAAGAAAAGAGTAAGTTTTGGAGAAGACAGTTGATGGATGAGTGGCTTTGATGGATGAGTGGGTGATCCTGCTTCCCTGGAAAAGCTCCAAAAAGTTAGCACCAACAAACAGGTAAATAATAATTCTTGTAATTTAGAAATATAATGTTAGAATTTTTAAGCAAATAGACTCAATAATTAAATGGGAAGAACAACAAGAAATTGCTAACTTAGGAGGTAAAATTGAGGAAATTTCCTGGAATGAAGTATAAAAGAAATGAGTCAGAAAAAATAAAAATAAGATTCATGAATGATAGATCTAAGAAACTTGATATTATCCTGATAAGAATAATAGAAAGAGGAAAAAACAAGGAAGAGGAAAAAGGAATCATATTACATAAACGTAAAATAATTTTCTTGAGCTGGAAAATAATAATAGTCTTCTGGTTGAACAAAATCACCAAGTATCTCTCTCTCACACACACAAAACTTTAAAAATCCACATTTATACAGATCCTGGTAAAAATTCAGAATTCAAAGATACAGGGGAGTTGATAAAAAATATCCAGAGGTGAGAGGGAGTTTCTCTACAAAGAATGAGAATTATATCACCATCAGACTCCATAGTAGCAATATTGGATGCTAGAAAACAGAGGAACAAAGTCTTCAAAGCATTAGGAAAAATACTAATTGAAACTTATTTGGATATTTTGGTTTCCAAATTTTTCAAAAATGATAATGAAGTATGAGGGAGGAACTTATTATTTTCATTTTAGAAAAAAATTTGCAAATATAGCCCACAGGTCAACTTCATTCTGCTGCCTGTTTTTGTATGGCCTGAGCATTGAGAATGATTTTTACATTTTTAAAATAATTTTTCAAAAACCAATTTTATGATATGTGAAAACTTTATAAAATTCAAATTTCAATGTACACAAACAAAGCTTTATTTGACTTCAGCTTTGCACATTTGTTTCTGTATCTTCTGTGGCTGATTTTGCACTATACAGCTGAGTTGTGACAGAGAACACAGAGCTCGCACTGCCTAATGTATTTACTCCCTGGCTGGTTACAGTGCCGGTCCCTATTTTAGACCCTTTGTTGTTTAACTACATTCAGATTAATATCTCTGCCTTCCCCCATCCCTGCCAAAATATACAATCCCATGTTTCATATCCTCAGGGCTTCCTAGATTTTAGTAAGTAACGTAAGTAGCAATGAACACAGTAGCTGAACTCAAATAATCAAGCTAAAAGGTAATAGAATTCTAACTAAAATGAACTCTGCAATCAAATATGAAGGCAAAATAAAGACATTTTTGGACATTCATTTACTCATAAATTATACAACCTCTCAAGGCAGCATTCCAAAGCAGCAAAAGAGTAACTTAAGAAAAAGAGATGATGTGATATACAAGAAACAATAACAGCAGGATGTGATTTGGATAAAACAAAGAAAGCAGAAAGGAAATTAGAAGGGAATCCATTGAACCTTGGCACAAAAAACACTCTCATTTGAGCAGACATTTAATGACAGAATTATATTTTTTCTTCCCTATTAGTTCAGTCAAAATACACAGATATAGAGTGAATAATATCTATAAAATAATTAATTGAAAATATCACTTTTATCCTGTTCAAGTTATTATACCTAACCTATGGACAAAGAAAATACAATTATTTATAGGTCAGAATACAAATTTGATATAACTTGATAATGAAATTTTAATATAGTTAGAAATTAGAGGTAGGAAGTGGGGTTACAATACTAAAATCTCCATATTTCTATGAGGTCATAATTGTCTGATGTTGGCCAAGATATAGAAGTTAAAAGAGTAGCTACCAGAAATATAAATTGTGGTTACTGCTGGAAGATTTTAAGAAATTTTTTATTTTTACCTTTTATTTTTAGGCACTTTATTGTTTAGCCATATGCATTATATTCAGGATGATAAATATATAATCTTGTTTCCCATTTTTCTCTGGGTTACTTAACATTGTTCTAGGTGACAAGTGGTAGCAGCAAACATCATCACACATAGCACTGATCAAATAAATACGTTAAAAGCTAATACAATTACAGTGTGAATAAACTAGTTTCTACGCATTTCTCATAGGTAAGAATGGGGAATAGAAATTCTATATTCTGCAATGGGCTGCTGGGAGAGAGGCCTAGCTTGCATAGCATTCTGCTTTTTTCCAGGGATATCCTGTAGGTAGGAACAGATTCCTCTGACTCAATGCTATGGTTGGGGCTTAGAACATTATACCCCAAAGTCTGACTCTTTGGCATGCTGAGAACTTTGAACTGAAGTACATTGTAACAACCTCAAAGCAAAGTCTCTTTCTGACCTTCTGTTGCCCTTCTCAGTCCTGCTCATCTTTCTCCCCAAAGGCAGGTCATAGAAACCAGAATTCCTCTTTTCTGAGGCAGGTCATAGAAACCAGAACCCCTCTCCCCTAAAGAGAGTCATGAAACCTAGAAATATTACATTAACCCTCTGCTACCTTCTGTGTGGCATAAAGAAATTCTCTGACCTACTTTGTCTGCTAGTAGATCCTAAGACCCTCACTCTAGAAGTGGTACTGCATTTATGAAAGAAAAAAAATAAAATGATACATGAAAAGGCCAGTAAGTATCTGAACAGATCAGGCTTGCTCCCTCAGTCTATTGCCATTATACCATTTCCTTTTGTCCAATCACACTTCTACATAGCTGTCCATTCTTCATCAATTCTAAGCATAAAAACAGATGATTTTGCTTTAATCATTGGGTCTTCATTACTGAAGGCTCCTGCGTCACATAAAACATTAATTAAATAAATTTGTTGTTGTTTTATCTTTCTAACTCGCCTCTTGTTATAGAAGTGTTAACTGTGACCCTCATGATGGGTGAGGAATGGTATTACATCTTTCTACCTTTACACTATTTGCAAAGATTTACAGAAAAATGATTAATGGGAAGCAGAGTATTCTTGAGTCAAAGGATGATTATTTCTAGGTGAAGCTAAATTAAAATTGGGTCTGATGACCAGATGAGCATGTAGATAAATGACATTGATTTTGAGGGAAGAAGTAAATCAGGGTCAGCTGTAGGACTCTGATACAGATTTTGGCCACTAGGTAATGGCTCCTGGATCCCAATTTATTTCAAATATTCTGTAACCAGCCAAGGATATAATAAAATAATCCATGTCTTCAATTTGGTCACTGAAGAGACTCCTGTTATCTTGAAGTCAAGATCTTTCCTTAAGGGTGTACATTAGACTGAAGTCAAACAAGTTCCTAGTGAGCCCAGGGAAATGGCTCACTCAGTATGAAAAAAGTAAAACCCAGCAGGCATCTTCCCTTCAAGTGTTTTTCTCTTGACTAAAGCAACATGAAAAGGAAAGAGAATAGCAACCAAAAAAACAAATAGTTCAAGCAAATGTCTTTTGCAGATAAATTACCCAGAGAGTCAGTCTGCTTTTCATGGCTACTTTCCTCTTAGCCCTGTTATTTCTCGTCCTCACCCAAATCCATGGGGTAGGAATCTATCTTGCAGGATTCATGCTTTGTTTATCATCCATGCCTCTGAACAATTTCATGAGAAAGTCTAAATCCTTGAGGGAATTTTTCCTTGCTTGTTTTTATGGACTTTGGCCTTGCAGTATTTTAAAAGTCATTTTTGTTTCCAATTATCAATGCTACTGACTTACTGAATTCTACTTCCTCCTGATTTTCCCACTTCCTCTTCTTCCCTTGAGCAGTTTTGTGTGCTTCAGGAATAAAGTTCTGACTCCTTTTCTCACCTCCTCACTCCAGTTAGCTTCCCCCTGCTGGTCCCAATTGCTAATCGGACCATTTCTCCACACTAAATTACAGAATTATCCTGAGGCAACAAAACTTTTACATAATGTTTCTTTGCAGTTCAAAAGTATTTTAGGCACTAGGTGAATACCTAGTGAGAGTTCGTCCCAAAATGTACACAGCAGTATTCTTTGGGGTTTAATTTGAGCTATGAAGGCAAAAGATAAAGAGACATTACTTCACCAACACGTTCTCTTTTCCTTGGAGTGGTGTTTGTCAGTGCTTCAAGGTCATTCTCATCTGATACTGGCAGCATTGGACTTGTTCTAAGTCTTCCTCTGTTAACAATGGCTCTTATGATTTCCACTGTTTAACTTTTCAGGGTCCCTTTTTAACTTTCTGTGAGTGGAAAAACAACTCGGCAGCCTTGCTCTTTTTTTTTTTTTTTTTCACCTTCATCTCTTAGATTTGTTTCTGAACTTCTGTTGAATTATATTTGAATAATTCATTCATCTCAATTTTTACTGAGTGACTAATGTGCTAATCAAAAGAGGAGTCATTTTAAGGTTGGTCTGGGTGCTCATTACTAAACAATGCTAAAATATTCATATTATATTTGGGAATTTAGGGGGAGATACAGAGAGAGCAGACATGTGTAAGCATGTTAATACCTTTTCAGAAGCCATAACTAGAATCACCATTTTTTTCTTATTCTTGGAGTGTTTATGTTACAAATCCTGGGATCTACCATTTTTGGCTGGGTAAAATGGCATTTAGGTAATGGATGATACAACTTAAACAAAAAAGTTTCCCCAAACTGCATCTCTGCCTAAATTGTTCAAATGTTTAAAAAGCAATTGGATCCAGTAAACAAGGCTATTTTGATTCCAGGAAAGATTCTTCATTTTTCAAGCCATGTTTTGTATGTATCAACACATTTCTACATTTCACTGTGCCTTTATATTAGTATGTATCCAGATGCACATAATTGTAGAAATAATACACTTTCTGTCTGACAAGGAGATGAAATTTTAGTAACAATTGTTTAAAGATTCAATGTGACATTCTGCAGACAAATGATCTTTTGACCACAGAACTTTCCCTAAAAGTCATGGTCTAAAAGCTTTGAAAAGCATATTTGAAATCTTCAGTAAGTGGCATATACTCACTTCTCAGATAGTCTTGATTAGACTTGCTATCTAAAAGTATAGTAAAACTTTAATTAAAGAAAATGCTTGAAGAATGAAGTGCTCTCCCTAATTTAATGCTGTCATGAAAGAGACTCCTCTTTCTGTTTCAATTTCTATTATGAAAAAAATCCTTTTTAAATACAGGGTTTCTTTTTCCTTAAGACCGTAGGGATCAGATGTGCATTTTTTTGATGACTAAAAATTATGGAATCATCATTGTGAACATCTAGGATAACTACAGGGTCCTATAGATGCACATAATTGAAAAGATTGCTATAAATAAATATATATAGTAAGTTATAGAATTCATAAAGTCTCTATGAGTTTATTAATCTGGCACTTAATCACTTTTCCCCTTACAGTGTAGTTCACATCAATAATGGGGTTGCATAATCTACTTGATCAAGATATACTGGGTATCACTCTCAAAAATTTTAGTAATAGACTCATTCTCTCTGGATAAGCCAGTCCTTGGGGGCTGGGCAACACATAAGGAAGCACACAAAGATACTGTGAATGTTGTAGCAAGCATTAAATGGAGATACATTTCAGTGTTCTTAAAATTTGAAAAATAAGAGTATAAATATGCAGGTAGATCCTTTACACAATAGACATAAACTGGTTAGTAGTCAAATTTCTTATGACTCAAGTTGAGAGTAAGGGGTAAAATGAGTATCGTCTCATAAGCATAATATCTAAGACTTGTGTGCAGATGGTTTCATTTTGAAGATTAACCTGGGAGCCAGCTTTCTTACTGCCGAACACCCAGAAGACCCTATCATTTCTCCCACTCTAATAGAGAGTAGAGAGATGATAACATACAGGGTGAACTAAGTTAGACAGATTAGTCAAATCAAGATTCATAGATACAAAAAGGGATTTTACAGAAAGGCAAACCTCCTTGGAAATAAAAGAAAAAAAATAAAAATAGTAATTCTGAATAGAGTATAAACTTTGAGAAATTCCAAAGAAGGAGACCAGGAACTTTAATGTATTATTTAAAGGTTCCACACATCACAAAAAAGCAAGGGCTCTAAAAAGTGGCATAGCAAAAAGTAGAATATTAAAAAGTACAAGACAGAAAAATATAGCAGTACAAAACCAGGATAGTGAAAAAATAATGAAATGCTGAGTAAAGGCAGAGTCGTGCTCCTTCATCCCAATGGACTAAGTGGTCTCTACCAGTTCCCTTGTAAGAATATATCAGAGGCTCTTCAGATGGAGTGGGAGAGCCAGACATGGGTTCTGGTCTTGACCCAGCTCTTTCTAATTGGGTGATCTTCAACAAGTTATTTGGTTCCATTTTCCCACCAAGACTGGCAATTTAAGACAGCTACTTAATTCTTGCTATTGCTATTTCAGGATGAAATAAGGGATGTGCAAAGTGATCATGTAAGAAGTACTCAAAGCACATTGTCTATATTACGGTGGCTACTGCTGCTACAACTATGATGACATATGTGAACAAAATGCAAAGAGAGCATGGAGGAGAACATGGTTTTCTCTGGCTGGGGTAAGTGGGAGGGCTTCACATATGACATAACCTTAGAGCTGAGTTTTGAGAAATGGGTAGGAGTCTACTAGATTGAAAAATAATTAAACATGATTTTTAAGGAGTAGGAGAGATGTGAGGGTATATGTAGACAAACAAACAATAACAAAGCAAAAAAGCTTAAAAACAAGTAAGGTCCAGGTGGAAGAAAAACAATTATTTCATACAGGGGTACATAAGACATTTTAGAAATACATTTCATAAAAATTATTTTATTTGATTTTCATAGCAGCGACACCAAGAAAATTTTTTTCAATGACAAAATACTTAATAAATGCTTTCCTAATGAACCTATCCAGCCTTACATGCGTCAGTAAGCAACAAGGACTAGTTTTTCTGGACTAGTAGAGATTGAGTTATTTGTATCTACAGCTATGACAGAGGGTTCCCTCCCACATAGCAGGTATGATTAGAGTCAAATATGTGATTTAGTTCATCTGAGGACAGAGGTCATTGCCACAGAGTACTGTAATGAACATGAGTTCTGGATAGGTTAAAGTTCAGTGAAAGGTTGGGACTTCGATATCAAGAGTTCAATGCTAAGTGCAGTTGGAATAAAAACAAAATCAGTAAGGGATTATGCAAAAAGGAACCTTGGGCAGTAGCTTCAAACACAGGCTACTGTCCAGGACTTGCATGTAGGTTAGCATGTATGTGTTGTATGGAAAACTCAGACCCTTTCTGAGTTTGAAGAAGACAGAAGTAGTTAATAGTAGCCTAATCATTGATATACATAAATAAACCTCCTAGTGAATGACTTAATAGTGTCTGAATTTTAGGAATCATAAGAACACTTGGAGGTAGAAGGATTCTATCACCCCATTCAACTCCCACATTTTACAAATGAGGAAGCTCATTTGCCAAGAAGTCAAATAATAGGCAGCCTGCAATAAAACCCCAGGCCTCCTGTTTCTCAATCCAATGCTCTGTTGTATCACAGTAGGAATCATGGATTACAATATTTTTTGCTGCCTAGATTCTGCCAAAGTGCTGTACGTGCAAATATATGCCTTTTCTTTTCCCAGTTTCCACCCCTATATTCCTAAGGAGTACAGAGAGGTGAATGTCAAAATGGAGATAAAAAGACTCTAGCAGAGAGAAAAAACAAGCAATCTGGTTTAAATTATTCAGAAACGTTCATGATCTAGAACCAGGTTTTCCATGTCTTGTTCCTTGCTATTTACCCCTACCATATACATTATTTTTTCTCTCAGATGTCTATAAACTCAGCAATTGAAATTCTATTCCTTGGCTTCACTTTTTTCCCTGGCCAAGGGCATTGTTAGATAACGTTCTGTATCAGCCTAACAGATAGAAACTATCATGAATCTTATCACTAACTTAGGTCTAAGAAATTTACTATAATAGTTATACATTTATAAGATGTGGAATTGCCTCAATTCTCTTTCTGGAAGTGCTTATTCTATTGATAGTTTAAGTAGACTAGAACAGATTTAAAATGTGTTTGAAGAATGAGGTGTGCAAATATGAAGTGTAAATATAAATGTCTTTTAACACTTTATATTAAAGTCAATGGAGGAAAACTTGCTACTTGGAATAAAAAAGATAGAAACATCAATTAAACATAGGAACGATACCAGCAACATAAGGAGAATGTAATAAAACTACTAAAGGGCACTCAAAGAAAACAAGGGCATTTTACAAATACTGCAGTGAAACAATAAATACTAGAGCGAAAATAGGACCACTAATAAATTAATGATGAGTCTAAAATGGTAGAGATAATGAACTCATTTGTAAAATTGGTCCTTAACAAGAAAAATGAAGATAGGAAGTTTGAACAATTAAGAAGTAATGAAAACCTTGCAAAAATAGCTGTTGACAAAGAATCAGGAAAGAAAAGGCCAATTCTATTTTGGGCTGATCAAAAGAATTATCCGATGGCAATGAGGGAATTTATTCTGTCAGTGTCCTTAAAGTCCTATGCTACATTTGTGGTGATCTTGAGCGGCTTCATTTTCATATCCAGGACTGGGGGAAGAGATAAGAACTTATGGAGGTACCACTTATCAGGTTTATACATGTGCCAGCGATGGTAGATTCACCATGACTAAAAGGATGAAAAAGGAAAGGTGGTTTCTGTGTTGTTTCTACCCTCCAGTATTGGTGGGCATAGACACTCTGAGTAGCTGAAACTATGTTCTGCATATGTAAAATGTGCAATTATTTTTTTCCTTAATCACAAAGTGTAAGTTGAAGAAATATTGACTGACAACCTTAAACGGGGCAGGAGAGAGCAAGTAGAATGACATCATGATAGATCACTTTGTCTGCCCTATGAATATCTGCCTTCTATTTGTTGATGAATAGAAGTTATATGTCTGCATAAAATACATGGGGAGAAATATAGACATTCCCTGACTTGCTACAGTTTGACATGATTTTTTGACTTTACAATGGTATGAAAGTTGTACACATTCAATGGAAACCATACTTCTAGTTTTAAATTTTGATCTTTTCCTGGGCTTAGTGATATGCAATATGATACTCTCGGGATACTGAGCAGCAACAGTGATCTGCAGTTCCCAGTTAGCCACAAGATCACAAGGATAAACAACTAACATTCCACCTCTACAAGGTACTGTATTGCCAGATGATTTTGTTCAACTGTAGGCTAATATAGGTGTACTAAGTACATTTTAGGTAGGCTAAGTTAAGCTATGATGGTCAGTAGGTTAGATGTATTAAATGCATTTTTTGACTTACAATATTTTCACCTTACAATGGGTTTATTGGGATGCAACCTGATCATGAATTGAGGAAAATCTGCACTTGATATCCCTGCATTTTCAAAGCATCATGGCCTTTTCCTGATCTACTCATATCCATTCAGATGCTACAAATGTATTAAAAATATTCTGCCATTGTGGTTCTCTTTATCATACTTTCATACAATGCATGAGTCTAGGAGCTCCCAAAGCGGGCAGACAATACATAGAATACTGCAGCTCACCTTGATGTCCTCTTTCCTCTAACCAAAAATTTGGGGGGCAGTTTTTTAGTTGTTTGTTTTTAAAAGAAACACATCAGATAATGTCATTAACATCAAAAGGAACAAAAAATATGCTATACAGAAATTAAACAACTTGCAATTTTAGTCTATCGATTCAACAATATTTATTAAAAGTGAATTAGATGCCAAGAAAGATATGGAAAGTGGTGGCTGAGACTTGATTGACATGAAGATATCAGCCTTTCTGAGATCTGGGGAACCTTTCAAACAGGGGAAATAGCAAGTAGGAACAGAAAAGGTCTTGGAGCAGAAGTGAACTTAGTGAGTCTGAGAACTTTAAAGAATGACAGTGCAGTTGTATCATGTTAAGTGAGAGAGGAAAATGCTCTTGGATGACCTGGTAGAGATAGGTAAAAGTCATATTAGGAAGAATTTTGTAAACCATGACTAAGAATTTAGATCATATGCTCAGTGCAGTGAAAGTCATTGGATTATTTTAAAGTAAATCACAATGATATTATTTACAATCTTGAAAATGTCTCATTATAATAAATAAGGATGTCTGCTTTCTAATTTGAAGGTAAGAAATGTGTAAACTGTTTTAGATTCGAGTTGAAAAGCATACCAAATAAATAGCTTCAGGTGCAAAATTAGAAATTACTACATATTGGAGAAACCTTGTTCCCAGCATGTGGTGGTGGTATGCAAGAGAATGGTAGAGATTTTAAAAGAGATCTTGAGTTTAGGACTAAAACCACTTCCCTCAGGTGGTAAATGAGCAGCCACAAACAGATAAAGAAGCAGATCCATTTCAAAAGAAAGCGACCATCATACTAATAGTACTAGCTCTTCCAGGGAGAACGGACTAAGTTCTTTCTGCATTTGCCTTTCCAATCCCAGAATTCTTCCTCCATAAGAAAGCCCAACAGAAAAATAAATGTTTGACCATTTCAAATAATTCTCAGGCAGAAAAATTCTCACATATAATCTTAGAAGAACCAGCGTTCTGGACAATAAAATATGGCCTAAAGCACCACAGTGACAAAAGAATTTTGTCTCCTATTGATGATGGATTTGAGTCCCGATTCACCAGTAGCAAGTCCTTTTTAAGACCATCCTACAAAAGATCCTGCAGAGTCACAGGAAATAAAACATCATCAGACACAAGAAATATTAACATACTGAGACTCAAACTGGCTGGAATGTCAAAACACTGAATGAGTAAGCATTACTAATGAAATAGGTAGAGTCAGAAATAGAGAGAACCAGACTATTAGATGCGACAGAACTACAAAGAATCTTAGGTAAGTGCAAAAAACAATGAGGAAAGAAGAGGGAAGGAACAGAAAAAGAAAGATGTTGTATATAGTTTTGATGACAGACGATAAAACACAGTTTTTAAGGGTCTGTTCTTGAACTCTGCTTTAGAAGAAACACATTCCAAGTATAATACATGCTTCTGCAGACTGAGTAATAAAGCGGTTGCTCCATGTATTCAGAAGTGTCTGACTATGAAACTACAACACTGTGAAAGGAAAGGAGTATTTAGTGTTCACGTAGATTCTGCTCTTTTAAGAAACAGTAATCAGTCTGTGTATGTAATTTAGAGAGTAATGTAAATTCGGATAGGGCTTGTTTATAATTGGGCACTAATGTGGGAGTGTTGTGCTAATGAGAGTCAAGAGGGAGGCTGAGGCTGCTCTTTAATGGATAGTTTGTAATAGTAGTAATTGTAAGACACAGCAATTTTGCTTTACAATTAGACCATTGGTTGGTTTGTGGAGGCCTATTATATTTTTCTACGGTATCTTTTAAATCATGGTGCACTGATGTGAACTGGCCTGGGTTTTACTTGGAAGATGGATTCTTGGAGTAGTTATGTCTTTCTTTGGGCAGGATGTCTCAAGATATAGGTGCCCAAGGTGATGCCAAATATGACTACACACTACAGTACCAACAGAGGATAATTGCCTCTGTAAATGAGAGGCAGTGGGAAGATGGTAACCCTGGGGTTGTATTTATGCATACGAGTCGATCACTGTTTCTTGCTCTATGCCTTATCCTTGACCAGGAATTTGGAGCCCTGATCTTTAAAAAAATTGAATAAGATGAGAGTTGTAATTCACTAAAAGTAGGCAGTGCAGTGCAATAGAAAAAGCACAGGATTGGAGTTATAAATACTTGTGCTAGAATTCTAGCTCTGCTACTGACTAGGTGTTACCTTGTGTGAGTAATAAACTCTCTGAGCATCTGCAATCATATAAAAATAATGATACGCATCCCCTAGTATTATAAAACTTAAATAAATTTATAGGTAAAGTGCTCAGTTTCAGCTCTTAGCTCGTAGAATTAAGTTACTATTTTAATTATCAACATTTCAGAAGAACATTTTAGATGTTTTCACTCAAAAATCTAGAGGTGGGCTTACCAACGTATTCGAATCTAAAAAGCATAAAGCTGAACAAAAAGAGCAAGATTCAAATGACTATATAAATCATGATAAAAATGTATGTAGAGATTTTTAAAAAACAAAATACTATCATGTATTATGTAAAGACTGGAGAAATAAATAGGGATGATAAATCCCAAATTCTGGATAGTGTTTGCTTCTGCAAGAAGATGAAATAAAGAGGGTAAGAGGAAATATATAGGCTAGGGAGAAGTACATGGGGTGGGGTGAGGCTTGAACTTTCATTGAAATATTTCATTTCTTAAGCTGAGTTCTGGATATACAGATATACATCATTTATTGTATCTCTTTTTAGGTCTGGAAATTTTTAAATTATTTTATTTTTATTTCCATTCCCTCTTTGTTAGAAGCAAGATAAAGTCATGGAAAACATATAGGAAAAGTGGCCCTGAGCATTGATATAGAGTTTCCTAATATTTAATAACTTACAGGCACTTGTGTGTACATTCCTTCATGGGACCCATAAACATCAACATATTTAGGCAAGGTAGTGTGGCAGGAAAAAAACACAGCTTTAAGTTATTTCTAAAAGTTTGGCTTTCA
Organism: Tarsius wallacei; assembly: GCA_963574415.1. Lineage (NCBI taxonomy): Eukaryota > Metazoa > Chordata > Mammalia > Primates > Tarsiidae > Tarsius > Tarsius wallacei. The sequence goes on along the minus strand of CAUYQG010158677.1, from coordinate 9,732 downwards.
TGAGCCAGGCCATGTGATTACAGCCAATGTCTTCATTGTTCTCTATGATTTTGTTTCTTAGTCCATAAAACTAGAAAATTACAGCTTACTTCATGGAAAGATTATTATGATTGCATAAAACAACACTGAGATATGACATATAAAAGTTTCTCAGTTCATTTAAGTTTACCTCATACCGAGCTTGCAAAAAGCTCACAAGGACACTATGCTACCCTACAGTTGTCCTTCCGGGTAAATTTTGGATTATTTTAATATTATGATGAGAGGTTGCAATACAGTCTTTTTGAAAATCACCAGAGCAGAGGTCTACGGCACTCAACAATCTGCAGCAGGAGAAGGAAGTGGGGATTTGAGAATGGGTAAGAGAACCATTACTAACATCATATCATTTAGAAAGAAATATGCTTTATTTGTTTATTTTATTATAAAATAATTTTTTTTTTTTGATGCAAGGTCTCACTTTGTTGCCCAGGTTGGAGTGCAGTGGTGCAATTATAGCTCACTGCCACCTTGAACTTCTGGGCTCAAGTGATCCTCTCACCTCAGCCACTTAAGTAGCTGGGACTATAGGCCCATGCCACAATGCCCAGCTAGATGATGATGATGATGATGATGAAGTCTCCCTATGTTCCCCTGGCTAGTCTTAAACCCCTGTCCTTAAGAAATCCTCACTTCTCGGCCTCCCAACAGCTGGAGTTACAAGGATGAGCCAAGAAGATTTAAAGGAAGAATTTAGTTGACGATTATTTGCTTATGTGACATTATGCTTTCACGAACAGTCAAGAATAGAGAAGCATTGAATGTAGTTAAATTAACAGATAAAATGTAATTACATGAGAAAATACAGCATTGACTCTAATAGTGAAACACAAGTTTTATTTCCTTTTCTTTGTCATTTTCCTGGACAAAGAAACCCTTCCTATCTCAACAGCATGCTAGCAACAGAGAACCTAACAAAATAGACCTAAGCTTTCTTCTACTTAAGCCATTTCCCAACATCTCTGTGTGTCTCTCTCTCCCTCTCTCTCTTATTTCAAGAGCTTGTAAGAACTCACCTGCTTTTAATCCTGGACAAAGAAACACAGTGGATAAGAAATCATTGGAATTTGAAATACTACAACAATTATTAGACAATCTCTATGCTAATCAAAGTATAACCTACAAAAAAGGAAAATAAAAGTAAAGGTAAAACCATGAGTCAGAAACTGGTTCATTAAAATAGGTGACCTTTAGCTATGCCTCATTGGCATTTTCTCCTCACAAAATATGATCACTTATAAAAGACACCATGAAATTACATACTTGTTATAGTTAGTTTTGCTCTTTGCAAATGGAACTGCTCAAACTAGAAATTAGAATAATATTTTGTATCCTAGTGTGTGCTTTTTAAAGGAACCTAAAAGTATGTTTAAATTTTACTGTTGAGGTTATAACAATGAGAATAGAGAATTTAAACACACACACACGCACACATACACACACATGCGCGCACACACACACACACACACACACCCGCACATCTTTTCTTCTAAACTTCTTGACTTTTTTTTTCTTGTTTCCTCTGATTGGAATATAGCTGTCCTTAGCCACAGACACCCCAGGTGACCTTCATCCTACCTAGATTTTATCCATGGGGGTTTCAATATTTGAGTAAAGGGTGGAGAGAAAAATAATAACAATGCATTTTCCTTTCAGCTGGTCTTTCAAGTGGATATATTTCTTCCAAAAACATTTCTGAGTTCTTCAATTCTTAGTTCAAGTATCATTGGAATGACACTATAAATTCTTGCAACTATCTAAAAAGTAACATTTCCAAATTATTGGAAAAATAATGTTTTGACTTCTGGCTTCCAGTCTGGCTTGCAAGAAGATTAGAAGTTACTACTCCATTCTAACAAGTATTATTCTAACAAGAAATAAAAAACTCTAACTGAAAAATCAACAACTTTTCTTGAATCCATCAGAGAAATGAGATCACGGAATATTGCTGACCTAAAAATTGGAGAGAGAGAAAGGAAGAAACACAGAATCAAACTTACCAGAATGAATACCTTTGAACAGAAACAACAGAAATCAGTTCTGGGGTGGGAAAACCTAAACTTGCATTGACAAACTGATGGAGGCTCAGAGAGGACAGATCTGAGAGTTAAAAACTCCAGGGGTACCCTCTCACCAGGGAGCTTCCACATTTTTGGAAATTTTACCACCAGGTGTTCTACCAGGTTCTTAAAGCTAATATCAAAGAAAAATCCCCTCTTGCTTCCAAGAGTGGAAGGAGGAAAGAAATCACTTAAAAATATGCCAATGCACTGGGTTCTTTCTAACAGGCTCACCCTCAGTGAAAACTATTTTGCCAGAGCCTAATCTTACTAGAAACTAGCTCCCTACAGCCATCTTATCCCACATTACGATGGGGTGGAGACTAAGAAACACTGGTGAAGTTCATAGTATAGGACACAGGCTCACTGAAAGACTGAGACCTAATCCTAGGAGTATAGAACACTTCTTTTCCCTTCATACTTTAATATTACATTGCCAAAGACCTACTTAACCACAGTTTCTTTACCCAGTATATTATGTCATTTCAACAAATGTTTACAAGAAAAAAAAAGCAGTTTAAGTGACTGAACTGAAGTCAGAGGTGGCAAAAATATTGAAATTATCAGACCAAGAGTTATAATAAAATAAAATACAAAAACAACAACAACAACAACAACAACAAGACTGTGATTACTATGCTAAGGGCTTTGATGGAAAAAGTAGACAACTTGCAAAATAGATGAATAATTTAAGCAGAGGAATGAAAATTCTAAGAAAGAATAAAAAAGAAATGCTCAAAATCAAAGATACTGTATCAGAAATGAAGAATGCATTTGATGGAATCATTAATAGAATGGACATAGCTAAGGAAAGACTCTCTTAACTTAAGACTATAACAATAGAAACTTCTAAACTGAAGAACAAAAGTGAAACAAAAGTCTGAAATAATAGCATATCATATTGAAACTTCAGAAAATCAAAGATAAAGAGAAAACCTTGAAAGAAGTCAAAATGTTCACGGTAGCCAGAACAGGGAACCAACCATGCTGCCCATCAAAAGAGGACTGGATTTAAAAAAATGTGGTACGTATGCACAATGGAATATTATGCAGTCATAAAGAAGAACAAAATCATGAACTTCGTAGCAACCTGGATGGACTTAGAATCTACAATACTGGGTGATTTTTCACAGAAACAAAGAACTGAGTATCACATGTTCTCACTCATAAGTGAACCTTGAACAATTATTGTAATAGTATAAGAAAAGGTTTGGCAGTAGTGGGAAACTGCCGGGAGGGTGGTAGGGAAGTGGAGTTGGCAGTAGTGGGAATCTGCCTGGGGAAAAGGCGGCATACCTCATCAACAAGGGTACCTGCATAATGAACATTTGCACACCTAACCCTAAATTGTACCCCACATCTTTAAAATAAAAGAAAGAAGTCAAAAGAAAAAGAAAAAACACCTTACCTACAAAGGAACAAAGATAAATTATGTTCAGGCTTGCACATAACCACATTCCTGGGACTTTACTAAAGAAGTGCTTCCCCTTATCTCCTATGCACTACCAGTAAATAACTTAACTTCCCTGCAGACTGTGCCCAATTAACTAAGAGAAATGAATCTCCACTTAATCCCTTTTCTCAGTAGTCACAGGTTTGAATAATACAGTATCAATGTAATCATAAGACTCATATAATTTTTGCATACTAATAACTACAAGTAGTAATAAATGTTGTTTTCGGCCTTATTAACTCCCTTTACTCTGCGGCAAGCTTGATTAACACTTCTGTCTGGTGTTACTGATAAGAAACTATGTGATACCTCTGGTAATTGATGCCAGGAAATGTAAACCAGAAATGTCATTATTAACAAAATGCAACTGTAACTTAAGTACTACACAATGCTCTGTGAGTCATGTGGTCAATGTATAGGTACCAATGGCTGAACTTATAAAAGTGGACTGTAAAACCTGAAGAGTGAGCAGAGCCATTTTAGAAAAGCCAGGAGCCTGACTCTGCTCCCTGTATTTGAATTCAGAAATAAACCTTTTTCTAGCAGTTCTATGCCTCTCAATTTATTGGTGTTCAGGGTAAACAGCCTAGCATTACTTGGACTGTAACACAACTCCTTTGAAGTCATTGTGAGGAAGAAGAGAGTGAAGTGAATATATTTCAAGTGTTGAGAGAAAAAAAACAAAAACAAAAACACGCCTAGAATTCTGTACCCTGCACAACTATCCTTTAAAAATGAAGGAGATATTAACATCTTCTCAGACAGACAAAAACTGGGCAATTTGTTGCTAGTAGACGTACTTTTTAATAAATGTTAAAAGAAACTTTTCGGAGATAAGAAAAATAATATAGTTCAAAAACTTGGATCTACATAAGGAAAGAAAGAACATTGGAAAATGAATAAGTAAGGTAAAACTTATAATCTTCTTATTCTTAATTTATCTTAATTGCACTAACAGATAATAGTTAATTAAAAATAATAATAGCAACAATGTATTTGATTATGTTGTGTGTATACATATACATGAGTACATACAAGGGGGTCTTCAAAAATTTCATGGAAAATGTATATTACCAAAAAAACTATGCATGGATTTCAAAAATATTTGCACCAAAATAAACTCATTTTGACTTGTTATAGCATGTCAGAACAAATCTAGTTTGAGAAGTCTGAGAAGGATAAGATTAGCTTGAATAGAATCCCTCTCAGAGCAACATGAATTCTGCTAAAATTGAAGCAAGAACAAACATCAAATTTATGGTGAGTCTTGGGTAGAATAACAGTGAAATCACTGATACTTTATGAAAAGTTTATGGGAACAATGTCCCAAAGAAATCATCAGTTCACAAATAGAAAATTCATTTTAAGAAAGTACAAAACAAAGCTAAAGATGAAACCCACAACAGCAGCTCACTCACATCAATTTGTGAAAAAAAAATTCATCTTGTTTGTTCCCTAATTAAAGATGACCAATAATTAACAGGAAAAAAAATAGTCAACACCATAGAAATCAGTTCAGCTTACACAATTCTTTAGAAAATAAAATAAAATTGAGCAAATTTTCTATTCAATAGATGCAAAAACTGGTGTATCCAGGTTAACCTTAGACAAGAGCAGATATTTCTACAAAAATTTTAAAAAGTATTTCTTCAGAGAATTATAACAGAAGTTAAAAATGATTTTACCGGCATTATCCTGAAGACAAAGCACAATTAAAACAATGGCTACCAAGATGTAGATGTGATCTAGTCAAAGCAAAAATGAACCAGTCAAGAGCAAAGGCCATGGCAAAAATTTAAGGAGATGCTCAAGGCATTTTGTTTGTTGATGTTATGGAGCACCAAAGAACAATAACAAACTGCTTATTATGAGAATGTTTTGTGAAAGTTAGCCAAAGCTTAAGCAGAAAAACTCCCAGAAAATGTTCATCAGAGAGACCTTGTCCAACAAGACAATACTACTAATCATCAAACAAAGACATTTTGTAAGAGTTTAAATAGAAAATCATTAGGCCTTCACCTCCTGTTCCTGATTTGGCTCCTTGTAATTTCTTTTTATTTCCTAATTGTAAAGAAAAATTTAAAAGACACCTTTTTTTTCAGTTAATAAAATAGAAAAAAAAAGCACTGACATAATTAAATTTTCAGGATGTTCAGTTTTTCAGGTTGGACTAAACAACTGCTGTCACTACTTAGCAAAGTGTCTTGAATTTGATGGAGCTTATGGTAATATATATATATATATATATATATATATATATACACATATATATTAGTTTCAATTTACTCAAGGTTTTGAATAAGTATATGTGCATGTGTATATATGTGTTTGTGTTTACTTATGTCTAAGTAAAATGAATGACAGCAATAGAACAAAAGTTAAGATGAAAAAATTAAAAATTATTTTTCATTAAAAAGTACTTGCCTTACTTGTGAATTGGAATAGTATTATTTGAAAGTGAACTTGGATTACTTGTAAATGTATTATATAAACTCCAGACAAACCATCAAAAGGTGTTTTTAAAAAGTATTTTTGATACACTAAGAGAGAAAACGGAATCGTATAAAATTCTCAGTTAAAAGCCCAAAAGGCATAAACAGTGTAAGACCAAACAAAAAACAAAAAACAAAAACCGAAGGCAAAATATATAAAATAGTAATAAATAGGATAAGTATTAATTCAACTATATCAATAATAAACTTAAACATTAATGTTATAAATCCACCAACTAAAAAACAGAGATTGTCAGAATGAATCACAAAACAAGACTCAACTATATGTTGTCTACAAAAAACTCACTTTGAATATAGAAACACATAGAGTTTAAAAGTAAAAAGGGAGAAAGATACACCATGCTAACACTAATCCAAACAAAGTAGAAGTAACAGTTATCTTCAGAGAGAACACACTTCAGAGTAAAGAATGTTGTCCAGAATAAAGAGGGTAATTACATAATAATAATGAGGGTCAATAATTCAAGAGGATATAACCCTTCATAACATATATGTGCTCAACAACTAGTGCCAAAATATATGAGTTAAAAAGTAATAGAACTGCAAAAAGAAATGGATAAATCTACTATTATAGTTGAAGACATTAAAACCTGTCTGTCAGAAATGGACAGATCCAATGGTCAGAAAATCAGTAGGGACATAGTTGAACTCAATAGCATCAGCAATCAACAGAATGCAGTTGACATCCACAGATTACTTTATTCAACAACAATAATATATAGTTTCTTCTTAAGCTTTTATGAAGCATTTACCAAGATAGATCACATTCTCAGCCATAAAACACTCATTATGTAATATAACAGAATAGAAATCGTACAATGTCTGTTCTCAGGCCATAGTGGAATTAAACTAGAAATCAATAAAAGATAACTGGAAAATCTCAAAATTCTAGGAGGTTAAACAACAAGCTCTAAATAACACACAGATCAATGTTAAAACATTAAGTAAAATGTAAAAATATATTGAACTAAATAAGAGTGAAAATATAATTTATCAAAGCTTATAGGATTTAGAAAAACAATTCTCAGAGAGAATTTTATAGCACTGAATGTCTATCTTTGAAAAGATCTAAAATCAATCTTCTAAGGCTGAGCATTAGAAAACTAGAAAAAGAAAACAAATTAAATCTAGAAGAAGAAAATAATAAAAATTATAGCAGAAATTAAAAATAGAAAATCAATAAATAAAATTTTTAAAAAGGTATAATTATTTGAAAAGATTAGCAAAATCAGTAAGTCTACAGCTAACCTAAGAGAAAAAAGACAGAAAACACAAATGGCTAATATCAGAAATGAAAGAGGACATCTCTACAAACAGTACTAATATTAAAAAGGTATTTTTAAAAAATGAATGAAATGATGCCTACATATCTGATAACCTAGATGAAGTGGACCAATTCTTTGAAAGATACAATATCACACACAAAAAATAGATAATAGAAATAAGCCTAAATCTTTAACAGAAATTGAATAATTAATCCATAGTCTTCCAAAACAGAAAGCACCAGGACCATATGAATTTACTAGAGAATTCTAGTAAACATTTAATAAACAGAATTATACAAATTATCTACAATTTTTTTCAAAAATATAGAAGCAGAAAATAATTCCCTGACTCATTCTTTGAGCCCAGGATTACTCTAATACCAAAACCATACAAAGATGTTACAAAAAAAGGAGGCATCAGATCAATATATCTTATGAACATAGTTGCAAAAACCCTCAACAAAATATTAGCCAATCAAATCCAACGATGCACAAAATAATTATACATCACAACCAATTGAGATTTATCACAGGCATGTAAGGCTGATTTAATCTTTAAAAAGCAATTAATGTAATTCATTACATCAACAGACTAAAGAGGAAAAAAAAACATAATAATAACAATCATGTAGAAGTGTTTGACAAAATCTACACCAATAATGATAAAAAACTTTTGGCAAAATAAAAATAGATGAAAACTTCTTCAAGTTGGTAACGAATATCACGAAAAATCTTAGAGTTAATATCATACTTAATATTGAGAACTAAAGTTTTTCCACTAAGATCTGAAACAAAGCGAGGGTGTTTCCTCTCACTGCTGTTTTTTGACATTGTACTAGAAATCTTAGCTAAGGCAATAAGACAAAAAAAGGCAATAAAAGACATATTGATTGGGAAGAAAAAAATAAATATGACATTATTGTCTATGTAGAAAATATGAAAAAAACAGTAAAACTGCTAGAACTAACAAGTAATTAAAACAGACTTGCAGTATAAAAGGTTAGTATACAAAGTCAATCACTTTCTTGTATACCAGAAATTAACAGGTGGAATTTCAAATTAAAAACACACCACAATTTACATTAACATCCTCCAAATAAGAAACACTTTGGCGTAAATCTAACATAATGTATAAAAAATTTTAATGAGGAAAACTGTCTAACTCTGATAAAAGATATCAAAGAAAAAATAAATGGAGAGATATTTTATGTTCATGAATAGAAAACTCAATATTGTCCAGATATAAGGTCCTTTAAGCTTCATTTATAAATTTAGCACAATTCCCATCAAAATACCACTATGTTATTTTATGAATTTCAACAAATTAATTCTAAAGTTTATATTGTGAGGCAAAAGAGCCAGGAAAACTAACTCAATATAGAAGAAAAAGAACAATATCAGAGTACTGACACTACTCAGTGAGTGAATAGACAAATTAATGAAACAGAACAGAAAGCCCAGAAAGAGACACACATCCAACTGATCTTTTACAAAGGAACAAAGACAACGGAGAAGTGATAGTATTTTCAACAAATGGTACCCCCCCAAAAAACTATCCACATGCCAAAAAATAATAATAATAATAATCTCTACACAGACCAAACATCCTTCACAAAAATTAACTCAAAAGGAATAATAGATATGATTGTAAAATACAAAGCTAAAAACTACTAGAAGATAAAATAGGATAAGACCTAGATGACTTTGTGTATGGTGATGACATCATAAAAGCACAGTCTATGAAAAAATAATTGACTAGCTAAACTTTATTAAAATTAAAGATTTTGTTCTGCAAAAGACAACATTAAAAGAATGAAAAAACAAGCCGCAGACTGGAAGGAAATATCTGTGAAAGATACAACTGTTTTTTTTTGTTGTTGTTTTGTTTTGTTTTGTTTTTTTGCAACACAAAACTTTTTGATTTATTATTTTTGAAATAATTTTAAACCTACAGAAATATTTGAAGAATGGTCCAGAAAACCCATTTGTATATTTCATCCATTAAAGTTTTTTTTTTAATTTTAAAGATGTGGGATACAATTCAGGGTTAGGTATACAAATGTTCATTATGTAGATACCCCTGTTTATTCATCCAATTTTTTTTTTTAATTTTTTTATTATGGTATTATGGGGTACAGTTAGGGGTTAGGTATGCAAAATTGCTTCGTTCAGGCACCCTTGATGATAAGAGGTGTCTCCCCATCCCCAGAAAGATATTTATCACCATTAATCCCATCGCCCCCCCCCATAGCTTCCCACCCCTGTCAGTCATTTTCTTGTGGTAGTACGTTGGATGATCAAGGTCTACTATATGAGTGAGAACATATGATACTTAGTTTTTTGTTTCTGTGAGAGGTCACTCAGTATTATGGACTCTAGTTCCATCCAGGTTGCTGCGAAAT
>CAUYQG010158675.1:0-38607 GCA_963574415.1 Tarsius wallacei | reverse complement strand
CAAGCCACCCCCACCCGCGACTCCCGCACCAATCAACCGCCGGGGCCGTCTTGAGAGTCCCCCCCAGCCGGGGACACGAAGCAGCAGAAGTCGACGGCCAGCTTGCCCTCTACCCCTTCCTCCCCCAGGCCAGGGGAGCGGAAAAGCGCAAAGAGGAACTAAGTGAACTGCGAGAGGATGCCCAGAAAGCTCCCTCCGAGAGGGGGTGGGGCGGGGGTGGAACCCAAGAAGGAGCGGAAGGAAGGGGAAAGGAAGAGCTGCAAGAGGAGGAAGGGGACGAGAGCGCGCGCCCGCACGGGGGACGAGACTTCGGGAACGCGGCTGCACCCCATTTCCTCCAAGCGGGGCGGGTGTGCCCGGCCCCCAAGGCGCTCCGCCCCGGGAGGAGGGCGAGGAAAGGGGCGAGGCGGCGACGTCCCCTTCCCGGCCACCTCCTCGCCCCTCGGGAAGGGCCCGCGCGGGACTGCAGTGCCCTCGCAGGGTCGGAAGCAGCTGCAACGGCCGCTCGCCCCGTCGGAAGGCGCGGACTGCGGGGCCCGCCTCCCGTTCCGCGGGGCCGGCTTTCACGCCGCCACCGCCGGCGGAGGCAGCTACGGGTGACGCCGGCCGGGCGGCCGTGCCGGTTACCTGAAGCGGGGCGAGTCCTTCAGACACTCCTCGAAATCCACCGTCATCTTCATCCTGCCTCCGCCTCGCTTTGCGGGCGGCGCTGGGAGAGCCGAGGGGGTCGCGGGAGCGGCGGCGCTGGGGACCCAGACGGCTACGGCGGGCGCACGGCCGCGACTAGCGCTGCACGGAGCTGCGGAGGGCGCCTCGCCCGCTGGTCATAGCAGCCGCGAAGACAGGGACGGCTCGTCAGGCCCCAGTCCGGCCCCTCTTCCTCCCGCCCCCAGCAGAGCGCTGGCCTCAGGGAAACGGCCCGGGAGTGACAGCCTCGGCCAGCCAGCCACGAACCCGGCGGCCAGTGGGAGGAGCCTTCGGCAGCACCGCCTCCGGGCGCTGGGGCAACGAGCCTGAGCGACGGCAGCCAGAACCAATGAGCAGCGCGACCGTGGGCGCCTCCTTGCCACAACCGCCCCCGAGGGCCAACCGAGATGCGCGGGCGTCGTTAGGCGGGACGCACCGGTTGCTGGGAGGCCGGCAGCTGGGGCTCCTTGGGAAGGAAGTCACATGACCGCGCGCCGCGCTTCCCTTCGAGCCCCCGCCTCTTCTCCTGCTTTCCCAGCCCCGCCCTAACGAGCTGCCAGCGCAGAGCAGCCGCCTCCTGCAGGTCTGGGGAAGGAAATTTGCTTTTTAAAGCAACTTTGGCAGAAATCTGAAGAGGTTAGGGGCAGAAATTACAAGAGGAGCTAGGGTAAACCACTGCTTCCTTTAGAGACACTAAAGTCAAGAGAGGAGCAAGGGTAACTTTAATGATAAGATCCATTTTTCACGTGTAGGTTTCATCGCTTATAATTTGTAAATTGCTTTTATGTACATCTTTCATGAAACCAGAGATTAGCTCCTTCAGCTGACGTCTGGGATGGGCATCGAAAGATCAGAAGGATTTAGACGGTATTAGAAGTAGGGCGTTTCGTGTGGAGGAACTGCTCTCAAAACCGCAGAAGACATTCCTCCTTACTGACACTTTTCTCTCAGTAGTTTTCAGCTGTTCTTCGATGATGGGGTTCTGAAGACCAGGCTCATTGTACTCCACCTTGCAACACCTGCCCCTCTGATGCACACTTTTTCTAGGAGCACTTTAAAATATTGATCATCTGATCCTCACAATAATCCTACAAGGCAGGTATTTACCATATTCTTTGATTTCATGAATCAAAGTATGATTGCCATTGGTTTAAAAAGCGCAGGAATAAATTATAGTTAAATGTATACTTTGTAATCCAATCTAAAAAGTATAGGCATATTCATGAAAGTGTATACATAGGGTGTAACAACACAGTGGCTGTTAATCTGATAATCTGGAGGCAAACTTCCTAGGTTTACATCCTAGTTTTCTCACTTTAAAATGAACATAACAACACTGATCTGATAAGAGTTGTCCAGTTAACACAGTGCCGTATACCAATCATTCAGTAAATGTTAGCTATTATCATTGTACCACTTTCTTCTTTGGTACGATATCAACAGCTTAGTCTAAGCAGTTTTGCTGTCTGAAGTCTTAACCTTTTAACCATCTGGCTAAGTATAGCATGATGGCATACTGTTTTTCATAACCTACAAGAGATATCTTGATCTCTTTAGCACCTTTAGAAATTAATAGTACAATTTTGAGACATTTCAAAGAATATACTTTCTTTCTGAGGCATTATATACTTTTCTTCTTTGGTTATAAACTCAATTTCTTTTTTTAATCACATATCCCTGGAATCTACATGACTTCTATTGATAGCTAAAAACTATTGACTGTTGAATGTTCAGTGTCCTCAAACACATTAGTGGGTCAGGCCAACCTCTTCTATCATGGTAACTTCAATATCAAATTCACCAAGAGAGTTAGCAATTTCTACTACATTTGGTTGCATTCCTGATGTATAACAATCTGCATACAGGATAACTTATTGTTTTAATGCTTCATTCCAGTATAGCCTTTTGGAAGACACCTGAAGTGACACTTGGGGTTCAAATTAAAATTCACTTTCATGGTGCCACAAATGCAAATAACTCAGCTAAGCTAATTATCAAATAAACATCTTTCTGTGGATGGCTAAATTTGCATATACCCAGTTAGTGATAATACTGCCACAATTTTTCTTCCCTGCCCTGTGATAAAGTAAGCACTTTGGGGTGTCAATTATAAGATATGTCCTATATTAAGAAACATTAAAAGTGGGGTAGGGTGGGAGCAGTGCGTCGTAGAATAGAAGAAATACAATATTATTATCTTCATCGTATAATAATGGAAACTGAAGCCCCAAGACATAAAAATAACTTGCCAGGTGACTCCAGCCAAACACAGGCTCCATGATGCCAGACCCCAACTACACACTGCCTGCTCTCCCCTTAAGAATTCTGCCTTTGCAGTTGTGGCTCAGTCTGCCTGTGTAGCAATCTCACTTCTATCTCCTCTAAAACACAGCCCATATGCTGCCTCCTTTGGGAAGCCTTCTCTGTTTGCTGAAATATAGACGTCTCTTTTCAACACAGTGAAAGTTACCGAGACCAGTCTCCACTTTAAAAGGACATGCTGAGGCCGGGCACAGTGGCCCACGCCTATAATCCCAGCACTTTGGAAGGCCGAGGTGAGAAAATTGCCTGAGCCCATGGGTTCGAGACCAGCCTGGGTAACTTGGTGAGACCTCATCTCTACAATAAATCAAGAGAAAATTAACCAGGCATGGTGGCACGTGCCTGTGGTTCCAGCTACTTGAATGACTGAGGCATAACGATGGCCTGAGCCCAGCAAGTCGAGGCTGCAGTGGCCGTGAGCGTGCCACTGTACTCCAGCCTGGGTGACAGAGTGAGACGCTGTCTCAAAAAAATAAATAAATAAAAATAAAAGAACATGCTGGCCGGGCTCGGTGGCTCAGCCTGTCATCCCAGCACTTTGGGAGGCCGCAGGTTCGAGACCCGCCCAGGCAACTTGGCGAGACCTCTTCTCTACAATAAATTAAAAACTAGCCAGGCGTGGTAGCGCACACCTGTAGTTCCGGCTACTTGGAAGGCTGTGGCTATGGTGGCCGGAAGTGTGCCACTGCACTCCAGTCTGGGGGACAGAGTGAGACTCCAACTCAAAAAAAAAAAAAAGAACATGCTGTTAAAGATCAGACCTTTAATGTCTCTCAAATGTCTTCTCCCCGGACTTCTCAGTCCCTTCCTACAAACCCTCTGGAACCCTGGATACCGATAGCTCTCCCTAGAATGCTTCCAATCTCCTCTGAGGATCCTTTTGACCATACATCCTCTTGAGCAGAGGCTCCTTCAGTCTTTCCTCCCTGATATTCCTGCGTCAGGACACAGTCAGCAAGAGCCTAACACTTGACAACTTACAATTTAAATTCCATCTCCGTGCAGAATTTCTCCTCGTTCAAGGCTAATGCCATATCACTGTCTAACTTTCCTCACTGCTGTTATCCACCAATTTCTAGTAACTCCCTGCTTTGCCCTGGCTAATTGTATCCCAAATTATTTCAAGAGAAGAATTATGATGAGGGTGACTGTGAGCCATACTGGAACTGAGAAGGGCAGAAACCCAGGCACCTCTGAAAATTGATTTTCCCATCTTGGTATCTGCATCTTCTCTCTCTTTCCTATTCCCCCACCCCCACCAAGTTTCTTCTGTGCTCTCTTATAGGTTCTGCTTACCTGTGAACCTGGCTTGGATAGAATCTATTATTGCTGATTCCTTCTACAGGAGCCCAGCAAGTAATGTAAATGAATGAAACAGATGTAAGCAGTATGGTGTGGTAGAGGCTGTGGTGAACAGAAAGCATGTGCCCCGTATACTGCTCAGCTCCAGTCAGTTTCTACCATACCAGACCTTCAGATTTTACAAGAGAAGTCAAATAGCCTGATTTTAATGTGAAATCTCCCTATTTTCAAATATTGGCAATTCTTTCCAAGTATTAGTAAGCATTGTACAGAATATAAAAATAAGTTTCTTAACAGGCACCATAGCTCACTCCTGTAATCTCAGCACTTTGGGAAGCCAAGGCAGGAAGACTGCTTGAGCCCAGGAGTTTGAGATCAGCCTAGGCAACATAGCAAGACCTCATCTCTACAAAAAAATCAAAAATTTAGATAAGCCATGTGTCACACACCTGTAATCCCAACTACTCAGGAGCTGAGGCAGAAGGAACACCTGAGCCCAGGGGGTCAAGGCTCTGGTGAGCCGTGATTGTGTCACTGCACTCCAGCCTGGGTGACAAGTGAGACCTCAATTCAAATAAAAATAAAGAAAAAGGTGCAGGGTCACTCTGCAACTTATATATTTCTTGACAATTCTTTATATATCATTTTGACATATTCTCCTAGTGTTAATCACTTCAATCTGTTTGCCAATTCCCAGATATCAGGAGAAAATTACATTAGCTCAGCTCATCTTTTCATATCAAGCCATACAGGTTGTGGGCCCCTAGCAAGCCAATAGAGGAATGGAATCATTCAACTTTATCATTTATACAGGGGCATGGGTGGGATTGGAGTCTATAGGACAGCACACTGGTAGTCAAGACAATTTTCCTAAAAGAGGATGTAGATGGCTGGGCCCTCTAAAACACAGCTAGTAAACATTCATATTCACCCAGAACTTTGGCCCCTGACTCACAGTTCTCCACCCCGACTTCAGCATTCACTTGTTCTTCTTTCATTGAAAATATTCATTGAGCACATACTCTGGTCAGACCTTATAGTAACTCTGAGATTTATAGGTGACATAAAGAGCCTTTTCCCCCTAGAACTCTCAGACGGTGATAAGTTCTGTGCCAGGAGTATATATAGGGGCTACTAATACCCTGTCATTTCTCCTAAGGAAAGAAATCAGGATTTGCATATCTCTGCAGATATGAGGAATCTTGAAAGAATAAGATCTAAGAAAAGGTAAGGAAGGTTTTTTCAAGGATCTTTAATCACAAGGAACTTTTTGACTAAAGCACAGAAGCAAGAGAAACATATCTTCAGAATTGTAAACAAAGCATATGGCTTTGAAAAAGAAGAAGCTGGAGAGGTAAACGGTAGCCAGGTTACAAAGGACCTTGTCTACCATGCTAAGGAATGTGTTTCCTTTTCCTTTTTTTTTTTTTTTCTTTTTTCGAGTCAGAGTCTCACACTGTCGCCCAGGTTGGAGTGCAGTGGCACACTCGTGGCCACCACAGCCTCAACCTGCTGGGCTCAGGTGATCCTTCTGCCTCAGCCTTCTAAGTAGCTGGAACCACAGGCGTGTGCCACCACGCTTGGCTAATTTTTTTGATTTAATTGTAGAGACAAGGTCTTACCAAGTTGCCCAGGCTGGTCTTGCACCTCTAGACTCAGGCAATCCTCTCACCTCCACCTCCCAAAGTGCTAGAATTACAAGTGTGAGCCACTGCGCCTGGCTGAAATGTGTTTCTTAAAGCAATGAGAAGCCATTGGAAGAATTTAGGCCTGAGAAAGTGGGACATTTTCAACCAATGCAATTGCAAGAAATAAAATTGGAAGAATCTGATGGCAAACTGAATGTGAAGGAGAAAAAAAAGACTAAACTCCTCAAGTGACTCCAGGTTGCAGCTTTGGATTACTGAGTGGGAGGTTGTTACCTTTCTAGAGAAAAAAGTTTGTCTCAAAATATGTCACTTTGAGCACTTGGTTTTTTATTTTGTTTTGTTTTGAGTTGGGAGTCTCTGTCGCCCAGGCTGGAGTGCAGTGGCACACTCATGGCCACCCCAGCATCAACCCACTGGGCTCCAGCAATCCTTTCTGCCTCAGCCTTCCAAGGAGCCGGAACTACAGGCGCGTGCTACCACGCCTGGCTAATTTTTTTGATTTATTGTAGAGACGAGGTCTTGCCAAGTTGCCTGGGCGGTCTCAAACCCTCGGACTCAGGCAATCCACTCACCTCATCCTCCCCAAGTGCTGGGATTACAGGCTGAGTGAGCACTTGTTTTAAGTGTTCCTACTTTAAACTGTTGTCTCACACAGAACAACCCATGCACAAGCTCATGCTTAGATGTCTCCAGTTATCTCACTACCATATGGTCACTTCATACCCCCACCCCAGGACTCTCTTTTGTCTCCCAGGCTATTGTCTTACCCCCACCCGGGGCAGCTTCACACACGCAGGTCTAGACCAATCAAAACTTTTTCCTTCTGCTTTCTTTCCCCCCTTCTAGTTGCTGAGCAAGTTGGAGACAATTCTGTTTTACCTTGTTGTTTGTTTTGTCGTTTTTTTGTTTTGTTTTGTTCTGAGTCCGAGTCTCATTCTGTCACCCAGGCTGGAGTGCAGTAGCATGATCATGGCTTACTGCAACCTTGACCTCCTGGGCTTAGGCGATCCTTCCACCTCAGTCTCCCGAGTCAGTGGGGCTACGGGCACATGCCACCATGCCCGATTAATTTTTTAATTTTTTTTTTTAGGGATGAGATCTCACCACATTGTCCACACTGGTCTCCTGGGCTCAAGCGATTCACCCGCCTTGGCCTCCCAAAGTGCTGGGTTGCAGGCATGAGCCACCACACCCAACTGACAATTTCTATTTTATTTTATTATTTTATTTTATATTTCGAGTTGGAGTCTCACTTCGTCACCCAGGCTGGAATGCAGTGGCACGATCATGGCCACCCCAGCATCGACCTCCTGGGCTCCAGTGATCCTTCCACCTCAGCCTTCCAAGTAGCTGGAACTACAGGAACACACTACCATGCCCAGTTAATTTTTGATTTATTGTAGAGATGAGGTCTCCTCAAGTTGCCTGGGCTGGTCTCAAACCCGTGGGCGCAGGCAATCCACTCACCTCAGCCTCCCAAAGTGCTGGGATTACAGGCTGAGCCACCAAGCCCGGCCTATACTTAACACTCTTTAACAGCATGGCTTCCACTCCCTGGCTCCACACTTTCTCCTCCTAATTGAATATCTCCTGCATTCTCCATTCCCTCTCCCTACCCCACCACGCCCCCTTCCCCCTCCCACCAGCAACGGTTTCAGTAAGGTCACTTTTCAGTTGCCAAACTCAAAGCACACTCCTCAGTATGCATTTTCTTTTCTTTTCTTTTCTTTTCTTTGAGTCAAAGTCTCACTCCGTCGTCGCCCAGGCTGGAGTGCAATGGCTCTGCTCACAATCACCGCACCCTCGACCTGTTGGGCTCAGGCAGTCCTTCCAACCTCAGTCTTCCAAGTTGCTGGAACTCCAGACACGTGCCACCACACCCGGCTAATTTTTTGATTTATCATAGAGATGAGGTCTTGCCATATTGCCCAGGCTGGTCTCGAACACATAGGCTCAGGCAATCCTCTCAGTATGCATTTTCCGTATGTCTCTTCAGCACTTGCTGTTGGCAACTCTTTCCACCTTGGAAACTCACACCACTTTCCTCCATGGTTGGTCATCACCTAAAGCTATAATTTTTAACTTTCCTCAACCATGACACCCCATGTTTAAAAGAAAGCCTTTCGCTGATGCCCATCACTAAATAGATAAAATGAGAGTCGATACGGTCGAAACAGGGGTAGGAGACCCAGAGCCCTGCCCACCTGGCCCCACTTTCCACACCCAGATGACCCACCCATGGATTCCAAGGGGCACTTATAGCTCCAATGAGTATAATTTGAAAAACCACAGGTCTGTAGGATAAACCCCAAATCTCTTAATTTCATAAATAAGGTCCCTTCAATATCCAACACCTGCCAGTCTTTCGTACCTTCTTCGCTGCCAGTTTCTCTACTCCAAACAGGTTCATTCACCCATGAAGGAATTCTCTCACCTGCTTCCGTGTGCTTTTTTTTCAGCCCTACCTGGGTACATGATGTTTCCTCAGCCTAAATGGGCCTCTCCCTTTTATGTATCTGCTGAACTACTCCTTATTTAAAATAAACTGAAATGGAATCTCCCAGCTACTTCCATCGCATCAACGTGACTTCTTTGTACTCCACTTTGGCTGTTCTATCACCCACTGTACATAATTCTGTTGGAACAAGATTCTGGT
Organism: Tarsius wallacei; assembly: GCA_963574415.1. NCBI lineage: Eukaryota > Metazoa > Chordata > Mammalia > Primates > Tarsiidae > Tarsius > Tarsius wallacei. Next base: position 29,991 of record CAUYQG010158675.1, on the reverse strand, counting down.
CAATATCATAATTTGAAATGTTTATGTCTGTATACTCTCTAGACCTTCTGGTTGGTGACATTGTATTCTTTTCATCTTTGTAGCACTAGAACCCAGCCTGGTGCCTGGCACTAACTAGGTGTCTTAGTCAGTGTTCTGCTGTTTATAACATAACTCCTGAGACTGAGTAATTTATAAAGGAAAGGAGTTAATTTCTTACAGTTACGGAGACTGAAAAGTACAAGGTCAAGGGGCCGCACCTTGAGAGAGCCTTCTTGCTGGTAGGGACTCTACAAAGTCCTGAGGCAGGGCAGGGCATCACATGGCAAGAAGGCTGAGTGAGCTATGCTTTCTCAGGTCTCTCTTATAAAGCCACCAGTTCTGGCCTGGCACAGTGGCTTAAGCCTGTAATCCCGGCACTTTGGGAGGCTGAGGTGAGAAGATTGCCTGAGTCCAGGGGTTTGAGACCAGCCTGGGCAAATTGGCAAGAACTTGTCACTACAATAAATCAAAAAACTTAGTCAGACATGGTGGTACACACCTATAGTTTCAGCTACGTGCAAGGCTGAGGTGGGTTGAGGCTGCAGTGGCCATTAGCGTGCCACTGCACTCCAGCTTAGGCGACAGAGTGAGACTCCAACTCAAAAAATAAAAATAAAAACAAAGTCACCAGTTCTACTCCCATGATAACTCATGAATCCATTAACCCACGAACCCATTCATGAGAACAGAACCCTCTGAAATGCTCCACCTTTCAATACTACTACATTGGGGGATTGTTTCCAACACATGAAATTTGGGAGACACATTCAAACTGTTAGGCACCTATGCCTAATAAAGATTAAATAAATTGATATATTCCTCTCCCAGAGTCATCTGCTCCTCATTAAAATTTCTATAATTATTTGCGTACTTGTGTGTATTTATCTAGCAGATGACACCTGTCAGGGTAACTGAGAAAATTAAGTAATAAGATATGGATAACAGTGCTTCATTCATCAGTAGTTTATAACTGCATAACAGAATTATATGTATCTTTTTTCTGAGTTTACTGTGTGTTTTAGTGTGGATGAGTGGGCCCCACCGACTGAATCATATTTTCCAGGGGCAGGGCCTGGGCATGATTCTCACAGATGATGCTGATGCTCAGCCTTCATACTGAAAGTCAGTGCTGGCTAAGTTTCATTTTGTAACCCCAGGACCTAGCACAAAGACCAGCAATATAGTAAGTGCTCACTAAATATAGGTTGAATTGAAACTGGAAGAAGGCAGGAGTGGAGGCTCATGCTTGTAATTTCAGCACTTTGGTAGACCACTCTGTCAACCAGGTTGGAGTGCAGTGGCTCAATCATGGCTCATCACAACCTCAACCTCCTGGGCCCAGGCAATACTCCCATCTCTGCCTCCCAAGTAGCTGAGACTCTAGGCACGCACCACTATGCCTGGCTATTTATTTATTTATTTATTTATTTATTTATTTATTTGTTTATAGAGATGAGGTCTCTCTATGTTTCCCAGGCTGGTCTCAAACTCTTGGGCTCATGCACTCCTCCTGCCTCAGCCTCCCAAAGTACTGGGATTACAGGCTTGAGCCACTTTGCCTGGTGTCTTGATTGTAGTGGCAATTATACAGCTGCAGATATTGATCAAAAGGAATTAAACTACAAACTATACACTTAAACACATTTTGATTTATAAACCATACCTCAGTAAATGTGATTTTTAAGAAATTATAAAAAGTCTGTTGGGTAGTTCCCAAGATCACCAAGAGGGTTCAGACTAGGTTTGGACTCCATGAAGACAATGACAAGGCCTATCTACACCCACAGATCAGAACTAGACCAGTGACGATCCCTGCCTCTGCCTTCCACTCGAGATATTATCTAGTGCCACAGGACACTGCCACCCTGAGCTATGCCACTGAGCCTTGGGAACCAAGATGCCATTACTGGCAATCCTGGCCCCAGCTGCACTCCTGTGCAATGGCTGCTTCTGTGTGTGTTTGAGAGCAAGTCCGGGGAGGAATGACAGCTTCCTGCTTGGACAGTGGCAGGTTGATTCCATTGCGTCACATCGAGGATTTCCCAGACATTCAGGGTATTTAAAGGCAGGGTGGCTATATTCATTTGCTAGGGCTGCCATAATAAAATGCCACACACTGGGTGGCTTAGACAACAGAAATTTATTTTCTCACTTTTCTAGAGGCTAAAAGTCCAAGATCAAGGTGTTGGTAGACTTGGCTTCTCCTGAGGCCTCCCCCCTTGACTTGCTTCTCAAGGTGTCCTCACATGCCTTTCCCTGTGCATATCCTGGTGTATCTCTTCCTCGTCTTATAAGGACACTAGTCATATTGGATTAGGGCACCACCCTATGACCTCATTTAACTTTACTTCTCTCTTTAGAGGCTTTGGTTTTGGGATGACTCAAACATATTACATTCATTGTACTTTATTTATATTATTATTACATTGTAATATATAATGAAATAATTATGAAATTTACCATAATGCTGAATCAGTGGGAGCCTTAAGTTTGTTTTCCTGCAACTAGATGGTCCCATCTGGGAGTGATGGAAGACAGTGATACCCAAAGTGTGTTGCTTATGTCTAGTCTACTCCGTAATCTCATTTTGATTGCTGTCACCACAGAAAACCCTGCTTCACAAGATAGGATGTTGGAAATAGAAGCAGACTTTTCAGTGCTGATCTGACAGGAGGCAGAGCTTAGGAGGTAATGCGAGCAATGGGGACTGGCTGTAAATACAGATGAAGCTTCTCTTACTTGCCCTCCACTCACTTCCTGCTGTGTAGCCTGGTTCCTAACAGGTCACAATCTGTGGCCAGGAAGTTGGGGACCCTTGCTGTATAGCCACACTGGGGTTAGGACTTCAACATACAAATTTTGGCACAATTTAGTCCTTAACGAACAGTGACCAAAAAAAGGATGATAGGCTGGGTGTGATGGCTTACACCTGTAACCCCAGCATTTAGGGAAGCCAAAGCAAGAGGACTGCTTGAACCCAGGAGTTTGAGACTAGCCTAGGCAACATAGCAAGACCTCGTCTTTACAAAAATCAAAATATTAGATGTGGTAGCTCATGCCTGTAGTCCCAGCTACTTGGGAGGCTGAGGCGGAAGGATCAGGAGGTCAAGGCTGTGGTGAGCTGTGATGGTTTCACTATCCTCCTGCCTGGGCAACAGAGTAAGACTCCAACTTGAAAAAATAAGAAAAAAAGAAAAAAAAAAAGGATGACAATGTTTGCTACCTTGACCTACCCCTACTCCCCCCGCCTTTTTTTTTTAACTAACACACAGAATTCCCTATATTGGGATCAGTATTCCTCAAGTCTTCAGCAGGATCACTGCTACTCATTCTTCAAAAGCCACTTCGATGTCATCTTCTCCAGAAGACCTGCCCTCTGGAGTTGGGCCCCTTATTTGCACTCTCAGAGTATGCTGTGTGCTCCCCACCATAGCCCTTACCAGACTGTCTCTCCGTAGGTAAACTGGGAGCCAAGGGCAGGAGCCAACCCTATGACTATGCATGCTGGTATGTTGCACAGTGCCTGGCTCTTAGAGGATGCTCCACAAATGTGTGTTGAAGGAGTTTCTCACACTTTATGCTCAAGGAGTGACAAACCATCTAGAGTCTCCCATATACTATGTTGTTTCAGGCTCCTAGACTCCTGCACATGCTGCTGTCTTCATGCAATAAATGATTTGTTCCCTTCCCTGCCCATCCCCAAATGCTTCTGTGTGTGTGCGCATGTGTGTGTGTGTGTTGTACCCCCACACAGTTTATGAATACCACTGTGAGTTCTCCCCTGCTTACTTCTCCTTACTACCTCTCAGAAATAGCCACTATCTTGGATTTTGCATTTATTACTGCCTTCTTTTCTTTCTACTTTTGTATGTATCCCTAAATAATATGTTGTGTAGTTCTATATATCTTTGAACTTTATATAAATGACATATATATATACACATATATATGCATGTGTATGTCTATATATTAGAGACAGTATCTCTTGCTTTGTCACCCAGGCTGGAATACAGTGGCGTGATCATAGTTCACTGCAGTCTCCAACTCCTGGGCTCCATCTCCTGCCTCAGCCTCCTGAGTAGCTAGGACTATAGGAATGACCTACCGCACCCAGCTCAAGTACCATATGTATTCTTCTGTAACTTTTTTATTTTCCTTTTTTCTTTAGTTCAAAGTCACATTCATGAGAGTCACTCATATCAATCTTATAATTCTACATCATTTATGTTTACTACTACATGAACATACTTTATTCATTCTCCTGTGGACATGTGAGTTGTTTACAGCTCTTTATTTTCAGAAAGAATGCTGCTGGGAACATTCTTGTCCATGTCTCCCACAAGAGTATCTTCAGGGCAAATACCCAGAGCAGAACTGCTGAGCCATGGGAGTGTGCATATCTATAAGAAGATAGGAGCAGCTTGTTTGCCAAGTGTTAAACCAATTTATATCACCTTCACCCCTTATGAATTCCCATTATTCCATATTCTCACTGATTCTTGGTGCTGTCACATGTTTTAATTTTGACAATCTGATGGTATAAGAAGTATCAAATTGAAGTGATAATATATAATATGTACTATATATATAAAGTTTTTATATATACATTCCTTGATTATTAATGAGGTTGAAAATCTTTTCACATGCTTATTGATCATTCATGTTGCCTCTTCTGAGAAATATCTCTTTGTAACTTTTGCCAAGTTTTTTATTAGAGTTTTTTAATATATAGAACATCTTTGTATGTTCTAGATATCAATCTTTTGTCAATTATATGTGTTACAAATATCTTCTCCCAGTTGTGGATACTCTTTTTTTTTTAATCCTCTTGGAAGGGATATTATCTTCTTTTTTATGGTGCCTGTTGATAAACAGAAGTAATTAATTTTAATCTAGCTAAATCTATTTTTTCCTTTGTGATTTATGCTTCTTGTGTCTGAAGGAATTCTTTCATATCCTGAAGTTATGAAGACATTCTTTTATATGTTCTTCTAAAAGTTTTGTTTCTCTCACATAAGTCTTCAATCCCATATGAATTCACTTTTGTTAATGGTGTAAGAAAGGTAACTTTTAAAAAACATATTGATAACTCATTGTTCCAGTTCTGTGCATTGAAATGTCCATCCTAGTAGATTGCTTTTTGTTTGTTTACACATCTATTTCCCTTACAAGCTCATGAACTCTTTAAAAGTAGGAAGAGTGTCTTATTTTCTGTGTGCACTTAATGCTAGCATAGTTTCTTGCACTGTAGACATTCGATAAGTATTGTTGGATTTGCTTTTATATGCTTAAATTACTAATACCAAAGACCACCTGAGCTAGAAGCACCTCAAAACATCATCCTGTCTAGTACTCTTATTCTATAGGTTAGGAAGTGGAGGCCCAGCAAGAATGACCTGTGTACGTATGAGATCTCTTGAGGATTCAGTTCCAGGATCAGGGTTCAGTGCACTGTTTCCTGTTTCTCCTAAAACTCCAGGCAGAGTCCAGTTCCACTTAACATGGTCACCCAGTGCCTGAACAAAATTAGGGCTCTATTAACAAGGACAAAGTGGGGGTGCAGTGTCTGCCACAGTGGCAATGGATTAATTTGTTTAACCCTTACAAATCAAACAGGAAAGTTGGAAAAAACAGGAGTGATCATATTACAAAGTGGGAGAAATACAAATGAAAAAATAATCAATTTCAAAAATCAAATACATGCAAGTTAGAAGGATATACCTTTTCATCCCTTATCACATAGGAAAGATGGAAAAGAATAATGCCTCATAAAGTAATCCACTAGAGTGTAAACTCTCTGAGAGCAGGGACTGACTATTTTGCTCACCTCTGTATTCCTATCATGAGGCACAGGGCCTGGCAAATAGGCCAAATTAATATTTAATATTTAATCAATGAGTAGCACACCTGCCAGATATGAGCTTTCCTTACTGCTAAGAATGGTGAGCAAATCCAAGCCTACAGCCTTCCCTCAGACACATACAGCACAGAAGGAAATGCCTGTCCTACAAAAGAAGCTTGGCTTGCTCTGCTACCCAGTTCTGAAAATTCTGGTTCAAGAGAAGATCAATTACCTTCACAAAAGAAACAGGAAACATGTATAAGCTGAAAAAATAAATATTGGTGAAAAAGTAAATATTGGTGAGACTTTGCAGATAGGGTTCTCATACACTACTGGTAGAAGCTTAGAACTTTTCTGAAGGACAAGTTGGCAATATAAACAAATTTCTATATATGTGTCCTTTGAATTTATCCTTAGAAAAGGATAGAACAAATAATAAAGATGTATATACTTATGCATGCTTGCCACAAAGTTGTTTCTAGAGGAAAAAAGGATATATCCTATTAATTGTACTTATAGATTGTTAAATAAATTACAGTATGTCAATACAGTAGAATACCAAGTAGTATATGTTATTCTCAAAAAAAAAAAAAGGGAAGGAAATAAATCCAATGTTAGCAGTGATTGTTTTTCCTTATTATGTTGTCTCTCCTTTTTTCCTTTTATGTTGTCTCTCCTTTTTTTGGTAAACATGTAGATTGCTTTTATAATCGGAAAAAAAAATTTCAATTGAAAAAATATTTTTAGATATATTATTTCAAAAAATGTGAACTCCAAAGAGTTTCAAATTTTATCAACTTATTTTAATCATTTATATCCTGCATGTCCCCAGAATTTAAAAAATATTAAATAATAACAAAGTTAAAATGAAAGGTTAAAAAAATAAAAACTTATGGGGAAGAGAGTAAAAAGTTATAGCAAGAACCTAGGCATTTTTTTTTTTTTGAGTTGGAGTCTTACTCCGTCACCCAGGCTGGAGTGCAGTGGCACGCTCATGGCCACTGCAGCCTCGACCTGCTGGGCTCGGGCTATCCTTCCATCTCAGCCTTCCAAGTAGCTGGAACTACAGGCACACACCACTATGCCTGGCTGATTTTTTTATTTATTGTAGAGATGAGTTCTTGCCAACTTGTCAAGTCTGGTCTCGAACCCCTGGACTCAGGCAATCCTCTCACCTCGGCCTCCCAAAGTGCTGGAATTACAGGCTTGAGCCACCACACCCAACCTGTCTTTTGTTTTTAGATAAAGAAAAAATTAAAATGCTCTGTGGGGTATTGTTTTAATTAACTGGGGAAAGAGCTCCCACCAGTTTGTCAAGAAAGACAGTTGAGATCCAAGAAGAAATTAGACAGCTTAATTTCTGTTTCTATTCCCTGTCACCCAGCAAACATGCCCTTCCACTGAAACCTCACTTTCATGGTCAGTTCATGGCTTTGAAAGTGCTTACACATAAAGCATGTAATATTATCACTAGGATATCTTGGTATTTCCTTTGAGTAGGTATCAAAACACATCTTATTTTCTTTAACTCTTATTTTTAAAAGATCTGGTATTCTCAGGTAGGAAAATGAAGAGGTTTAATCCAAATATTAAGGAGCTTTAGTTTTTTGCTATTGTTTATGATTTTAAAAGTTCCAGCATTTGCACATGGTGTAAAGGGGACTGCAGGGAAGAGGCCCCCTCCCACTGCCACTGATGCTCAAGTCTTGGACCTCAGGCTTCTCTCCTTAACTGCCAAAGGTCACCTACCACCTTCAACATGAACACATACTGCTTTTCCTGTGAATATCTATGTTTTCCATTTAACTGTCTCTAGATTCTTGGTGGAGGTGCTAGGGAAGTATAAGGCAATAGAAATAAATTTGTCTTCTTCCTCTTCTTCTTCCTTCATATAACAAAGTTAGTACTGATAAAGCCAAGTTGTTGACTTCCTTGGCTGAAATTAAAAGCATTTCTTTAATTTTTATCAACAATAGGAATAGAGCCAAATATGCTCCTTACTAGAAAACATAAGAAGCTACCTACCCCGAACAACCTCCTGATTATGGTTTGTAGATGCCTCATTCCTTAATCTCTCATAATGACAAGATAGCTTCTTGTTGTTGTTTTTAAAAAGGATGTGTGGGGGAATGGATTTTATCTATGTACTAATCCCTGTGAACACACTGTCCTACATCATAGTACAAGTTTTCTTTTTTTGAGCCAGGATCGCACTGTCGCCCAGGCTGGAGTACAGTGGCATGCTTGCGACCACCACAGCCTTGACCTGCTGGGCTCAGGTGGATCCTTCCACCTCAGCCTTCCAAGTAGCTGGAACTATAGGTATGTGCCACCACGCCCAGCTTTTTTTAAAAAAATTTATTGTAGAGATGAGCTCTCACCAAGTTGCTCAGGCTGGTCTTGAGCCCTGTGCTCAGGCAATTCTCTCGCCTCAGCCTTCCAAAGTTCTGGGATTACAGGCGTAGGCCACAACACTTGGCCTCATAGTACAAGTTTATATACAATTATGGCTTTTTAAAAGATGTTTTGGCTGGACTCAGTGGCTCATGCTTGTAATCCAGCACTTTGGGAGGCTGAGGCAAGAGAACTGCTGGAACCCAGGGGTTCGAGACCAGCCTGGGAAACTTGGAGAGACCTGTCTCTATGATAAATTAAAACAAAACAAAACAAACAGACAAAAACTAGGTGGGTGTGGTGGCACAAGCCTGTGGTTCCAGCAACTTGGAAGGCCCAGGCAGAAGGATCACCTGAGCCCAGCGGCCATAGTGAAACTCTGACTCAAAAAACAAAATCAAAAAAAGGAGGAAAGTATTCATTTTTAAAACGTTCTAATGTTGATATTACTAATAGCCCTTTGCACTAAAACAAATGCTTGCCAAAATGCTGCAAGTCCAGATGTGTGTTCTCTGGGAATGCAATGGGAAGGATGATGTTTCAAGTCAGTAAAAACAGCCAGAGTGAGGATAAACTGCTAGAGATATAGCAACGAACTGCCCTCCCCCCACCCTGGAACCTCTGTGCCTTCAAGTGCTCTGCTGTTCAGTGTGCTGTGATTTCTACATGACTGATCACAACATAGCTAAATTCAAAGAAGAGAAATTGTCTAACCCCCCTGGTCCCAGCTACCACTGCTCCGGTTCCTCATGGTCCTGTCTCTTGGCTTTCTTAACCTTTCTCAGATAATTTGATTTGTTAGAGCAAAACAAATTGGTAGGCTAGTGCCTAGGGCGTGCTGCCACTGACAAAGGGGGTGTGTAACCCACTGGCATTGGCTACATTGCTACATACATGCAATTATTCAGAGCCAACCTTTCCCTCCACCCTGACCTGCCAGGCAACCATCCGGCAAACAAGTTCAGCAGCAGTGACCATGAGGCATGTGGGGACCTCCAATCTTCTGATGGATTTGCCATCCTCTTTCCTCCTCAGCTGATTCCATACATTGGCAGCTGAGAGGGGCCCGGGGTAGGCAGGGGCATTGCCACTGAGGTATCTGCAGCTTGTCGACGTGACTCTCGAAGGCAGCAGAGGTGGGTGGCACTATGGAGATAAGCAATTCACACCTCCCCATCCTTCCTCCCACTCCCTAACTTGGAAACACAAGGTACTTTGGGATCTGGAATCAGCCTCCCACAGCTGTTGTGCTAGGGCATATGCTTTGCCAACTGCTTCCTGAGGGCTGTCCCTTAAGGAGTGGTTGGGTTCTGCCTTGTAAATCACTGTAGGTCACAGTAAGACATTTGGCCACACACCCAAACAGGAAGGATTTTCTACATCTAGAGTCATAATTTTACAGAATCATAAAAACGTCAACGATCCTGGAAAGGACTCACCCAGGGTGACACAGCTAGCTTGCAGAACAAGAATTAGAGCAGGTCCTCAAGCAGTGTTTCTCAAATGTGTGCAATCAGGATCCATGATCAGAAATACATCTTACCTGGTGAGCAGTGAGTGTGAGTGTAAAATATACATGTGAGGATAAATATATACATATATAATTGAAACAGAAATGTCATGACACATTCCTTATCTTTTCCAAATGCGATGCTGTTTTCTTTTCCATAATTTCTTTTCAAACAGCTTTCTCAGATTGAATCTATTATTATTTTTAAGCTGCTTTTGACCCACTAAATTAGCGTATGAGCCACTGAGTTACAACCTACAGTTTAAAAAGCACTATACATATATACAAAAATTCCTTGTACCATTTCATACTAAACCATCTAACTCACTTTTTAAAATTTATTTATTTATTTGTAGAGATGAAACCTTGCCATGTTGCCCAGGCTGGTCTCAAACTCCTGGCATCAAGTGATCCTCCTGCTGCAGTCTCTCAAAGTGCCAGGATTACAGTGTGAGCCACTGTGCCCTGCCTAACTCATGTATAACTATGCAGCAAAAATTCCTAAAAATAGAAGCAAGCATCACTCTTAATTTTTTATTTATTATAGACATGTGGGTTACAAGTGAGGATTAATTCCATAGGTAGGCTGCATGTAGGTGAAGTTTAGACTTCCAACTGACCCACCTTCCCCTGGTATCGTTCTTACTACTACTATTATTATTATCATTATATTTGAGTCAGGGCTCACTCTTTCGCTCAGGCTGGAGTGCAGAGGCACCATCACGGCCCACTGCAGCCTCAACCTCCTGGGCTTGCACAATCCTCCCACCTCAGCCTCCCAAGTAGCTGGATCTACAGGTGTGTGCCACCATGCCTGGCTAATTTTTGATTGTTTTTGTAGGAGAAAGGTATTGCTGTGTTACACAGATTGGTTTCTAACTCCTGGGTTCAAGAAATCCTCCCGCCTAAGTCTCCCAAAGTGCTGGGATTACAGGTTTGAGCCACTGTACCTGGCCATCACTCTTAATTTTAAAATGGCCTTATATTTCTTGCTAATCCTTTTTCAGAAACAATTATTTTTCTTGCACATCATTCTGTATACTACAGCCATAGCAAACCTTTTAAAACATAAGTCCTATCAAATAAATTCTTTATATAAAACTCTTCAGCATCTCCCTGTTGCCTGGTAATAATAATAGCTAGCACTCACATGCTTACCATGTGCTAGGCAGTCTTCTAAACACTTTATATATGTTTCACTCATTTATTCCTCACAATAGCCCTAGAAGGCAGGGTTATTATCAACTCATCTTACAAAGATGAGTAACTGGCCCAAAGACCCCCAGCTACTAAGAGGCAGGAGCAGCCATCTAGTTCCAGAGTCAGCACTCAGCCAGAATTCCCCAGAAGTGAACCAACTGCTTAAAATAGTTTCCCAGCCTTGTCATGCTGCTCCTGTGTGCTCCGGCCTTCTGGCCATTTCTGTGACCTCACACAGGTTGTTTCCTCTATCAAAAATGTGTCACCTCCTACATTTGGTTAAATCCTACACAGGTTTCGCTTCCAGTGTTCCCTTATTTCCTTACCTACTTGAGATATCCTCTGTGTCTCCACAGCACTCCTTTCTTCCCTCTCTCCCCCTTCTCATCCATTCAATTTATTTAATAAATTATTTACTGAACACTTACTCCGTGCAAAGAGATATAATAGCAAGGAAGACAAAGTCTCTGCCCTCATGAGCTCATATTTTCCAAAGGGGAGGGGTGGAGGGGTAATAAATGATTAAATAATATGTCAGGTGGTGATGCCTTAATGAGAAACATAAAGCTGAGTTCAGTGGACCGGGTGTGCCATAGGACAAGGGATGAGCGCCTACTATTGGGAGGTTGGCAGAGATCAAAGGAAGTATGAGATGGTCACTTGGATTTCTGGGGGAGGAGCAGTCCAGGAAGAGAGAACTGCCTGTGCAAAGACCCTGAGTGGAAGTTCTTGGAATGTTCAAGGAACAGGAAGGAGGCCAGCATGGCTGGAACAGAGTGAGCAAGGATCAGGAGAAAGTGAGGTCAGCAAGATACAGGGGGTTGGATTGCTTAGGGCCTTGTAGGTCACTCTGTCTTTTGCCCGTGTGAGCTGGGGAACCACAGGGGATTCAGAGTAGTAGAATGATGCATTCGTTTTCTATTCCTGCTGTAACAAATCACCACAAATTTAGTGGTGTAAAACAACACACATTTATTATCTTACAGTTCTAGAGGTCAGAAGTTATCTCACCGGGATAAAATCGATATGTTGGCAGGGCTGCATTGCTTCCGGAGTCTCTAGGGGAGAATGTTTTATGTTTCCTTGCCTTTTCCAGCTTCTAAAGGCCTCCCTGCTCCATCTTCACAGCCAGCAACACTGCATTTCTTTGACCATTCGTCTGTAGTCAAATCTCCCTCTGACCACACCCATGGAAGGTTATCCACTTTTAAAAATTCATGTGTAGCCGGGCATGCTGGCTGACACCTATAATCCTGGCACTTTGGGAGGCAGAAGCGAGATGATTGCCTGAGCCCAGGGGTTCAAGACCAGCCTGGGAAACATAGCAAGATCTCATCTCTACAATAAATAAAAAAATTAGCGAGGTGTGGTGGTGTGTGTCTGTTTTTCCAGCTACTTGGAAGGCTGAGGCACAAGGATGGCCTTAGCCCAGCAGATGGAGGCTGCGGTGGCCGTGGGCATGCCAGTGCACTACAGCATGGGTGACAATGAGACTCTGACACACACACACACACACACACACACACACACACAAATTCATGTGATTAGACTGAGCCCACCTGAAAATCCAGAATAGTCTCCCCATCTCAAGGTTCTTCATGACATCTGCTAAATTCTTTGGTCACATATTTATAGGCCCCAGGAATTAGGACATGGACATCTTTGGGGTAGGGAGGAGATATTCTGCCTGTAGCAAGTGACATGACCTGATAAGTTTTAATAGAATTGCCAGACCATTTTTTGGAAAGAAAAAAATAATAAATAGGATCGCTGTCGGCTATTCTGTGAGGAATAAATTGCAGGGGACAAGGATAGAAGTGAGGAGACAGACCAGTTAGGAGACTACTAGAACAATCTGGGTGAGAACTGATCAAGGTCTTGATCAGGGTTCCAGCAGTAGAGGTGGTGAGATATACCAAGTTCTGGATTTTTTGTGAAGGTAGCACTGATATGATTTGCTGATGGATTGGAGGTGGAATGTAGAGGAGTCAAGGTTGACCCTCTGCTCCCCTAGAACTTGACATATGTTGTATTTATTCAATTGTCTTTCCTATTGCTCCGAGAGTTCAGAGGGAGAAGTCTTCACATCCAGCTTGTTCATTGTTGCGTCCTCACATCTATGAGTGCATGGAACATAGCAACACAGGGTATAGTTACTATTTATTAGGACATTATTATGTGTTAGACACTTTACATAATCTTATTTAACATTGGAACAGCTTTATAAGGTAGTTACTATTATTATCCCCACCTACTAAAAAAGAGACGCAGAAACATTAAACAACTTATACCAGTAAATAGAAGAGCTGGAATTTAAATCCACAATGAGTAAGTGGATTAATTTATTCAAATTAAGCAAAAACTTGGGTTTATCTAAATATTCTGACTGCATGTGGAATGGGAGATGGGGAAAAGGACACAGATCTATAAATATTTCAAAGTTTTAGCCAGGAAACAGCAAAAGTCAGAGCCATGAACTCCAGAATTCTCAAATTCTATATTCAATCTTAGCTGTGGTTTGGTTGCTGCAATGAGTGAAGTAGGCAGTAATTTCAGAGATGTTTTGTAACCACAATGGAGGCAGCAAAGAAGAGGAAAACAGATGACATCAGCCCAGCCCTGAGCTGATGAGGGAGGGGTTCTGGGCTCACTTCAGTCCCACTTAGGGGCCAATACACTGAAGATATTTATTTCATCTTTCCGAGACCATCTCAGCTATAAGGAGGACGTAATACTATCCGCCTTACTTACCTTGCAGACTCCTGGGAAAGACGAAATGTATCCGTCCCATAAGTCTAGAGCATCTATCTACCACATGCCTGGCACTGCTCTAGGCACCAGAGTTGTGTCATGAACAAAACAGACAAAATCCTCACCCCCATGGAGTTTGCATTCTCATAGAAGAGGAGATTGACAAAATTGAGAACAAACAAGTAGATAATTTCAAGAGTGATAAATGCCACAAAGAGAAATAAAATAGGATGGGGATTATAGAGTCATTGAGGAGGTAACATCAGGCAGATACCCAAGTGGGATGAGAGCAAACGAGGCAGTGATCAGGAAAAAGGGCCATCCAGGTGGAGGGAACAGAAGGTGTTAAGTTCCTGAGGTCAGAACGAAGTAGGGATATCTGAGGAATAGTAAGCAAGGGGGAAGAGTGGTGGGTGACGCTGGAGACATAGGCAGGGGCCAGATCATGCAGAGTCTTGTAGGCCGTGGTAGAGAACTTGGATTTTATTATGTATGAAGTGGGAAGATCATGGAAACAAAAATATGCAAAGAGCAACACAAACAGTAGATGAAAGAAGCATAACATGGACTTAGGTGGCAATATTGGCACACCTGCTTCAAGACAACAGGCTTCGGAGACTACCTGGACTGGAATCTTGGATACACCAGTGCCAATTGGAGTGGAGGTGCCTCAGAAGTGACCTATGTCGGCCACTGCCTTGCTAAGCTATGGTGTGGTGGTCGTGTGCCCTTTGCGCTGTGGTTGGGCCATGTTTCCTGGCTTTGGCCCCCTCCCCTACGTTGGGGAGGTGAATCTCCTTTCTCATTCTCTCTCTCTCCAATTTACTTTCTAAATAAACTACATTTTCCAATATATATAAAAAAAGAAGTGACCTATGTCACATCAAGCTTTCATTGTACAGTTATCCCTTGATGTCCATTGGGGATAGGTTCCAGGACCTCCCGCTGATACTGAAATCCACAGATGCTCAAGTCCCTGATATAAAACGGCATGGCACTGTGTTTGCACAGAACTTGTGCACATCTTCCTGTGTACTTTATATCATCTCTAGATTAGTTGTAATATCTAATATGATGTAATGCTAAGTAAACCGTTGTCATACTGTATTATTTAGGGAATGACAAGAAACAAGTCTGTATATATTCAGTACAGATGCATTTTTTTTCCCCAAATATTTTTGACTCAAGTTTGGTTGAATCCATGGACACAAAACCTGTGAATGCAAAATTCCACCTGTATTTGGTAATTTTCATTGAAAATTATTTCAGGTGAAGTAAAACCTAATACATGTAGTAACATGGTGGTGCTACTTCTGCCAACTTTGTGTAATACAAAGGCATCATCGGTCGGGCGTGGTGGCTCAGGTGTATAATCCCAGCATTTTGGGAGGTGGAGACGAGAGGATTGCCTGAGCCCGGGATTTTGAGACCAGCCTGGGCAATTTGGCAAGACCTCGTCTTTACAATAAAAACAAAAAAATTAGCTACTTGGAAGGCTCAGGTAGAAGGACCACCTGAGCCCAGCATGTCGAGGCTGCAGTAGCTGTGAGCGTGCCACCACACTCCAGCCTGGAAGACAGAGTGAGACTAACTAAAACAAACACAAACAAACAAACAAAAAGCATCATCTGTTTTCAACAGTGTAATGTGATTCCATATCCACAAATTCACCCTATTTCATATTTTCATAAGTTCTCCCTTACTTTCACAATACGTTGTAAAATCTTGTTACTGTTTGAATATAAGGAGAAAATTAGGGTATAACTGAAGCAACCCAGATTACGAACAAAGCTATTCTACAACCAAGCTGCCAACTAGCTAACCATTCACCTCCCTTTCTTAATTTGCTGTCTTGGAATTGGATAGCAGCCAAAACCAAATTTTCTGCAAAACCAGATTAAGATACATGTGGATAATGCTGTTAAACAAGTCTTCCAGTATCAATAAATAGCTTGAAAGAAAAGAAGCAGATGAAAAATCCCTGGGAATTTATGAAAACTTGGCAGAGATGTTTGTGATTTGGGTTATGTAAGAAACGATCCTGATAGATAATAATAAGTACACTGAAAAAGTCCTTTTGTAAAGCATAGCATCTTTTACCATCATTTGAAAATATGTAAAAATGTTTTTATTTTTAACCTTTCTAAATCCAGGCACCCAGTGTCTTCAATAAGCTATTTTTGGTGATGGTATAGCGTTCTGACACCTTTTCCTGAGTAAAATTGACACATCTGCTAAAAGTAACATTTTTATCTCCATGGACCCCACATGTCACTGAAACATATAAAATATCATCATATTTTCCTGCTAACCAGCATTTGGAAACAGACAGCTGTCCAAACCTACTCCAGTCCTCCTGGAGAGGGGAATTATGTGTCATTAACGTAGCATGAATCCCTTCACCTTTGAATACTGTGAGACCTTGCACAAGGTGGACAAACTCAGCTCACACTAAACAGAAATTTCTGTGGTAGCCCAAATCCCATCTGTTGGAATCTGTGTATACCTTGCATCTTTGCATACCTTGGCAATCCTGCAAGTTTGCTTGGTGTTCATATCTAGAGAAAAGAAAATGGAAGAGCAACATAGCTAGAAGGTTTTCTTACATCTAAATGAAAACAGGGTTCAGGGGACTGGAATCTTTGCAAACTTTCTTCTTGGTCCCTACAGCCACATCCAACTGTAGATTGACAATAAGGCTCCATCATTACAGACTGGGATGGAATCACATACTAGTGCTTCACTAGTTGATGTGCCTCAAGACTCAAGAAGAATTAAACACTCATCGTGTACCTTCCTGTGCAATAGAAAATATAAGATGTGGTACACGAATATAACACAAAGCGGAATGTGACATGGGAGAAATAAGCATAATGTAACAGGGACTCAAAGGGGAAAAAAATCACGTACGAAATAGCTTATTATGGGAGGTAGAATGAGACCTAATGGACAGAAAGAACCAGAATGTTAGAGTAGATCTTCAGATAAAAGAAAAGGCAAACAAGTAAGGGATATGTCAGAGGAAAAAGAACAGCTGAGCTTCACCCAACCCCAGGGGACACATAGAGGGTAGAAACGTGGACCAGGGCCAGAGCATAAAGGACCTCAGGGCAAATTTGGTTTCCATTTTATCCTGCAACTTATAAGGAGCCAGGGGTTTTTAACTGGGAATATTCTGATGTATGATGACATTTGTTTTAAAGGGATAATTAATGTCCAGGAATAGGATGGATATAGATTAGCAAGGGTGACAGAGGAGGCACTGAAGAAAATGAGACTAGCTGGGGGATGGGTGATAAAAGATCAGAGTGAGACTATAACAGAGAAGTTAGAAAATGACAGATTCTAGAGATTTTTTTTTTTGAGTTGGAGTCTCGCTCTGTCGCCCAGACTGGAGCGCAGTTGCTGCTCCCGGCCACCGCAGCCTCGACCCGCTGGGCTCCGGCGAGTCTTCCGCCTCAGCCTCCCGAGTAGCCAGAATTACAGGCACGCGCCACCATGCCCGGCTGATTTTTTTGATGTATTGTAGAGATGAGGTCTCACCAAGTTGCCCAGGCAGGTCTCGAACCCGCGGGCTCAGGCAATCCACTCACCTCAGCCTCCCAAAAGCGCGGGATTACAGGCTGAGCCACCGAGCCCAGCTCTAGAGATGTTTTGAAGGTAGCATTGACAGAGATGAGTGGGGTGATGGCAAGGAGGACATCAAAGATGACTTGGTGCATAACATGGGTGACAGGAAGATACCCCTCCACAATTATGGCATTGTTTGGTGGGGAAACTTTGAGCCTAGTTTTGCACACATTGAGTTTAAACAAAAAAATGTAAACTTAAGACCTGCTTTTTCTCAGATATCCTTCTGAAAAATTTTGCTTTGACTGTTGAGTTCCAAAATTAGCTCTGAGCTGTCTAGTTCCGTGCTCAAGTGTTTTGTTATGGGACGTTGGAATATCTCCTTTCTATAAGACCTGCCATTTTACTGTCCAAAGTTTCATTTAACCAAAAATAGTGAGTAGTAATTTTAAATGTTTTTGCCATCAGTAGTTATTTTCATTTGTATCATAACTAAAATTTAAATAAAATAACTTTTGTTAGTAATATATGTGAACAAAGAACCATATAGTTTGGGGTTCTAACTTAACACATACCAAAGCCTCTGACTCTGAAAATGATTTCAATTGTCATGCCAACTGTTTGGAAACTAATTAATGTTT
This sequence comes from Tarsius wallacei, assembly GCA_963574415.1. Lineage (NCBI taxonomy): Eukaryota > Metazoa > Chordata > Mammalia > Primates > Tarsiidae > Tarsius > Tarsius wallacei. Next base: position 12,062 of record CAUYQG010158675.1, on the reverse strand, counting down.
TAAAAATAGACAATCATTTGAAGGCAAATGACATGGAAATAATGGGAAATATTAATATAGATCTCATAATCCCACATTATAGAAAAAATTGTGTTCTGGGCATAGTATAACACGCACAGATATGGAGGTAGCTGCCTCAGAGAACAGGAAGGCAGCATCACTGATTAAGTGCTTTCACGGGACTCTTTTCAAACTGTTGTTACAAATGATTAACTTTCTTTTTTTTTTTTTTTAGTTGGAGTCTCACTATGGCTGGAGTGCAGGGGCATGCTCACGGCCACCCCAGCGTCGACCTGCTGGGTTCAGGTGATCCTTCCGCCTCAGCCTTTCAAATGCAGAACTACAGGCGTGCACTACCATGCCTGGCTTATTTTTTGATTTATTGTAGAGATGAGGTCTCACCAACTTGCCCAGGCTGGTCTCGAATCCCTGAGCTCAGGCAATCCTCTCACCTTGGCCTCCCAAAGTGCTGGGATTACAGGCTTGAGCCACTGTGACTGGCATAAGATTAACTTTTAAACCTTATCTAGCAATGTGCATACATGTACCTGTACACAAGAGGTGAGCTGTCTCTCCCCATTTCCTAAGTAGATACTACATATCTTCCAAAACATAATTATAAACATGCATATTCCTGCCTCAACTTGTCTATTCTATCTCCATCTTCACTTTCACAATTCAATGTCTTGAACAGCTGCCTACAAGGCAGTTTCCATTTTCACACCTTCCACTCAGCCTCCTGCAATGTGGCTTCATCCTCTCAAGGCCAATGGAATCATTCTCACCAAAGTCACCAATGATCCAGGTGATCCTTTTTTTTTTTTTTTTTTTTGAGTCAGTCTTGCTGTCACCCAGGCTGGAGTGCAGTGGCATACTCATGGCTACCGTAGTGAGAGCTGAGGTGAGAGGATTGTCTGAGCTTACAAGTTTGAGACCAGCTTGGGCAACTTGGTGAGACCCTGTCTCTATGATAAATCAAAAAATTAGCCAGGTGTGGTGGCATGTGCCTGTAGTTCCAGCTACTTGGAAGGCTGAGGTAGAAGGATTGCCTGAGCCCAGCAAGTCAAGGCTGCACTCTAGCCTGGGTGACAGAGTGAGACTCTGACTCAAAAAAAACAAAACAAAGAACATTTAAAATTTGCTCTCCTAGCAACTGTCCACCCTCTCTAGCCTCCCGAATAGATGGGACTGCAAGCACGCGCCACTATGCCCAGCTAATTGTTTGATTTTTTTTTTTTTTGTAGAGACGAAGTCTCACTATGCTGCCTAGGCTGGTTTGGAACTCCTGGCCAAGTCAACCTCCCATCTTGGCCTCCCAAAGCGCTGGGATTACAAGTATGAGCCACTGTACCGGGCCTACCCTGTCTTTTAAAAGACAAACAAAAACTCAAAAATAATAAAATAAGCTGACTTTAAACATTGGCCAAAGACCTGAACAGAAACCTCACTAAAGATGCTACATGTATGGCAAATAAGCATCTTTTAATAAAGATGTTGCACATCACATGTTGTCAGAGAAATGTAAATTAAAATGAGATACCACTACACACCTATTAGAATGGCCGAAATCCAGAACACTGACAAAACTAAATGCTGACAAGGATTGGAACAACAGAAACTCTCATTCCTTGCTGGTGGGAATGCAAAATGGTATAGCCACTTTGGAAGACAGTTTGGCAAAGTTTTACAAAACTAAACATACCCTTGCCATACAATCCAGCAATTGCACTCCTTGACACTTATGCAAAGGAGCTGAAAACTTATGTCCACACAAAAACCTGCACACAGATGTTTATAGGAACTTTACTCATAATTGCCAAAATTTGGAAGCAACCAAGATGTCCTCCAGATAAGCTGTGGTACATCTAGAAAATGGAGTATCATTCAGTGCTAAATAGCTATCAAAGCCATGAAAACACATGGAAGTAACTTCAATGCATATTACTAAATGAAAAAAGTCAATCTGAAAAGGCTACATACTGTGATTCCAGCTGTCATTCTGGAAAAGGCAAAAGTATGGAACCAATAAAAAGTTCAGTGGTTGCCAGGGGTTGGGGGAGGGAGAAATGAATCAGTGGCGACAAGATTTTGAGGGCAGTAAAACTACTCTGTATATCACAGTGGTATATAGACGCCAAAATACATTTGTCCAAACCCACAGAATGTACTATACCAAGAGTGAACCCAAAGGCAAACTCTGACTTTTGGGTCATTATGATGTGTCAGTGTAGGTTCATTGATAATAACAAATGTACCACTTTGTGGAGCATATTGACTATGGGGGACTTCATGCACGTGTGGGGACAGGTGGTAATGGGTTATCTTTGTGCCTTCCTCTCAATTTTGCTATGAACCTAAAACTGCTCTAAAAACTAAAGTGTATTTTAAAAGTCACAAAACTTTCTTTTTTTAGTTGAGACATGGTCTCACTATGTTGCCCAAGTTGGTCTCGAATTCCTGGGCTCAAGCAATCCTCTCGTCTCAGCCTCCCAAAGTGCTGGGACTACAGGTGTGAGCCACTGTGCCTGGTCACAAAACTTTGACTCGTATTTGTTATGGAAGTAACTTCAATGCATATTACTAAATGAAAAAAGTCAATCTGAAAAGGCTACATACTGTGATTCCAGCTGTCATTCTGGAAAAGGCAAAAGTATGGAACCAATAAAAAGTTCCAACAAAAGTGGACAACTGGTATCTCTTCCAAGAGTGTTAACTCCATAAAACAGGGCTGGTCACAGTTCAAGAGGTATATGCATTTCAGTAATGTAAGATTTTTGGCAACTTCTAACAGCCAGAAACACCTACGGGAAGCTGGAAATGAAAACAAGCCTCTTGGCATCAAAGAAAACAGTCACAAAGCCCACACATATAAGCTGGTAATTACCCTCATATGTCTTACTTTTGAAAAAGCCCAGCATGTTAAGGCTTAGGAAAAGTCCCTAAGGGCTCTTGAGGGCAAAACCGTATTTTAGATAGTATAATCATCGACGTTCAAAAGAACAAACTGGAGTCAATAAGTAAAGATTATGTCTGGGGTCCTTAGGTCATGAATATTGGAAAACACACCATTCTCAAGCAAGACTTACTTACAAAATGCTTGAAAGTCTGAGTTAAGGTCTCAGTTGATTTGAGAAATTTTACCTGGCTGGAAGAGCTTGTTTTCAGATGATCCCGAATATTGAGTTCTTAACTCCTTCCACTCTGAAAAAAATAAAACCAAGCCAAGATAGGGCTACAGTGGTTCAATCCAAGATTTATTATTAAAGTGAAGAATCAGAACTGAGTCCTAGTCTCTCTTCTGCCATAACCAGTTGAGTAATCTTGACTTCCCTTTGCCTGCGTTGCCATCTCAAAAATAAGAGTATTAGACTCTGATGTCTAAAATGCTTTCTGGTTCTAATATTCAAACACGAAGTATATGAAGGTGAATCACATTATGAACAAGCATCATTCTTTCATGTATTCATTCACTGAGGGTAGTTTTAGCTGGCTCACATAGAGCTCTGAGAATACTGTAGTTAAGTATAAGAGCTCCTCTGCTGGGCACAGTGACTCACGACTGTAGTCCCAGCACTTTGGGAGGCTGACGCAGGAGGATTGCTTGAGTCCAGGAGTTCAAGACTAGATTAGGCAACATAGCAAGACTTCGAAAAATTGAGGAGGAAGGAGCACCTGAGACCAGGAGGTTAAGGTTGAAGTGAGCTGCGATCACGGCACTGCACCCCAGTATCGGCAACAGAGTGGGATCTTGACTAAAAAAAAAAGAGCCCCTGCCTTCATGGAACTTTCTTTTTTTTTTTTTTTAGTTCACTCTGTCGTCCAGACTGGAGTGCGGAACTTTCTATTTAGTGAGGAAGCCAGGCAACAACCAAGTAAACCAAACAGATAATGAAACAAAGCTCTAAGAGTAATAGGAAAGACATCTTTTTTGGATAAAGTGGGCAGGGAATGGCACTTGGGTTAATTCTGAACCTAAAGAAAGAGAAAAAAGCTGTATTTTAGCCAGGCTCGGTGGCTCAGCATGTAATCCCGCGCCTTTGGGAGGCTGAGGTGAGTGGATTGCCTGAGCCCGCGGGTTCGAGACCCGCCTGGGCAACTTGGCGAGACCTCATCTCTACAATAAGTCAAAAAAAATTAGCCGGGTGTGGTAGCGCATGCCTGTAGTTCCAGCTACTCGGAAGGCTGAGGCGGAAGGATCACCAGAGCCCAGCAGGTCGAGGTTGTGGTGGCCGGGAGCGGCCGCTGCACTCCAGTCTGGGCGACAGAGTGAGACTCCAACTCAAAAAAAAAAAAAAAAAAAATCTGTATTTTAATCAGTAAGAGCATTTCAGGCAGAGGGACTTGCTAGAGTCTAGGCCCTAAGAGAGAGGGAAAACTCAGTAAGCTGGAGAAACTGAAAAAAACCAAAACCAAAAATTATTATGACTGAACTGATTAAGCAGGTGTTGCACAAAAGTGGGCAGGCGCTGGAACATGGAGTCTTGTAAGCCATTTGAAGACATCCAGACTCATTTTTAAGGGTGGTGGAGAAATCACCACCCTGAAGGGCTTTAAGTAGGACAGCAATACTTGGACAGCAATGGATTGGAGAGGGGTAGGATGAGAGCAGAGAAATCACTCAGAAGGTTGTCACAAGAATACAAGTGAGTATAATCGACTAAGATATCGAAAGTAGAGACTGAAGATGGGAAGATTCATGAGCGAGGCAGAGTCAATAAGGTTTATTAATGGACTGGATTTGAGCATCAGAGAGACAGAAATGAATCAGGGTTGAGAAATAATGTGGTGCTGAGTCATTGATTTTGGGAGAATGCTTGCAGCAGGGGACAAAACAATCAAGAATAGTTTGGAGGAAAAATAAAGAACTCAGTTTCAGACATGGTATTTGTGACATGTGCAAGACATCTTATGTCAGCAATAAACATCTTGATCCTTCTGCTCTACTTCTGTAATGTATCTTCCATTTTGCTTTTGGTCACAGTAATTGTATTAATAGACTTTTGTTCTAAGAAACATCTTTTATTTACCTTTTTATGCACATTGCTCAGCAAAAACCTGGCACACATCTGGTGTTTTTTCGAGATGACATCTTAGTCGCTCAGACTGGAGTGCAGTGGCACAATCACAGTTCACCACAGACTTGACCCTCTAGGCTCAAGCGGTCTTCCTTCCTCAGCCTCCTGAGTAGCTAGGACTACAAGGATGTGCCACCATGCCCAGCAAATTTAAAAAAAATTTTTGTAGAGACAAGAGCTCACTATGTTGTCGAGGCTTCATGCTATTAATCATTTATTGAAATGTTTAATAATGTTCTTAAAAATAAACATATTTCCCCCTCAGTTTTACTTTGATGTGTGTGCCTCATTCAGTCCATAAATTCTTGATGATTCTAGTCTAGGTGTACAGAACAATGCTTGAAGCTTAGAATGATAGAGAATTCTATGCTAAGTTCGAGTTCACTTTGTAATCTGATCAAATTCCACCCCCACCCCAGTCCCGGTCTGAATTTAAGGTTCCTAGATTGGATTATATTCTTCGCAAATTACCATGAATAACTCAGACACTCAAAGCCGGGCATGGCTGTGCTCATTTGTAGTCCCAGCTACTCCAGAGACTTGAGACGGATCGCTTCAGCCCAGAAGTTGGACTCTGGCCTGGGCAACATAGTGAGACTCTATAAACCAAAAAAAACCAAAAAACAAAAAAACTCCTTAGACATTCCTGCTTCTCCAATAAACCTAGCACTTTGGGAGGCTGAGGCAGGTGGACTGGAACCAATTTGCTCTTCAAAGTTAGCACTGAACCAGAGCACATTTCCCAAGATAGTTTCAAGCTCGGGTGGAACTCCCATATTGTGTTTCTGACCCAGGCCTTCCTTGCTCAGCCCCTTGCCCCTAAAAAAGCTAACAGGGATTATTGAAATGGCAGCAGAAATTAAATTGGCAACAATCCACCAATTCTGCTTCAACTTCTTCACTCCAACATTTGTATTAGGGTTTGGTGTTTTAAAAAAAATCATTTGACATTTCTGATTTTTTTTTTTTTTTAGCTTGAAGTCTTTGTCGTGCAGGCTGGAGACAGTGGCACAATTGTGGCTCATCGTAGCCTTGATCTCCTGGGCTCAGAGGATCCTCCTGCCTTAGCCTTCCCAGTAACTGGGAGTACAGGTGTGTGCCACCACACCCCGTTAATTTTTAAATTTTTTGTAGACACAAGGTCTCACTATGTTGCCAGGGCTGGTCTTGGAACTCCTGGACTCAACCAATCCACCTGCCTCAGCCTCCCAAAGTGCTAGGTTTATAGGTGTGAGCCATGATGCCTGGCTGATATTTCTGATTTTTGTGGGAACTTTCTATCTTGCTTAGTAACAATTTTGTGGTAGTTAACTAGAGATCTTAATCTGATTTTAACAAAATCCACATAAAACTATGCTAAACAGCAATATCTTGCTAATTAATTTAGCCCATCCTTCTCAGTCTCATCTACCAGAAGGGCCTCCTCAGAATGGCTGGAGAAGGGTGTGTGCTTAACTCCCTCTTTGTTCCCTCAAAGCAGTGTTCTCTCTCCGCTCTGTATGTACATCTAAACTTGAAACTCTTTAAAAAGTGGGAAAGATTCTTATGTCCGAATTTACCAGTTTAGCTTGGCATGGTGCCCTTCAACAAAGTGCTTGCTTATTTTTCAACTGGGAGTCTCTTTTAGAGAGGTGAAGATACAGTATTGTCTTTAAGTAAATGCTTATATAGGGTTACTTCAGAGACTAAGGAGCATAACTGAACAAGAGTGTAACTAATCTTCCTTCTTCCCATGTCCGTTAGTGCTACTATTATTAACGCTTTTTCAGATGGAACCATTTCATTAGAACAAGGCATACTGCAAAGTTGCTTATAATCCCCTTTGCTTAAAAAGTGAGGTCAAATGATATTGAGATACAGATATTAGCCTGCACATTCCTCTTCTATTTCTAGTCAGCACGGTCACCAAAAAGAAAAAAATTAAATAGAAAGGAACAACTTATAGGTGTTCTCTTCCAATTCCAACAATTCCCATTGGTAATAGAACTGAAATGCTGAACACTTGGCAGACTTATTGAAAAACATTTCAGGTTGGGCAGTTGAGATAAAATCATGACTAAACACTTGCCAAATCCACCCATCACTTACCTACTCTCAACATTACCTCCCCCAAATAATTCCTCAAATAAAAAACTAGATGAGTCAAACCCAAATTTAAAGTTAGGAGCCAAAAACAAAAACCACTTTGCCGGGGCAACTAACCAAGGCTGGGGGTGTGAGCCACAGACCAGAGGCACTTGTTATCTGCTCTTCTATTTTCCTAATGAGTAGCAGATGTGCTTCTGTCAACCAGCTATGCAAGAGCTGATGGGGAGTACAAGATGCTTTGGAAAACTGCTTAGAGCAGCAAGTCTTGGAGCAACAGTTCTATCAGTACTAAACCACAGCTGCTTACAGCCAACCACATCAACAATACCCCCATCTGTCCTGGTTACATATTTTGCAGTTTCTTGCATAAGTTACCAAAAATTAAAGTCTTCTGTTTGGCACATTATAGGCAATCCACAAATACTGTGGTTATCGCTACCATGTCTTCCCTCTTTCAATGATAAACCATTCCCCCCTTCCTCTTCTAGGAGGAAGTTCAACTTTCATACGCTATTAGAGACCCTAGCCTATTGCCATACTTGGGTTGTTATTTGATGGACAAGACGGGGTAGTTATAGTGAAATTTGTTTGAAAAAGTTGAGACTAAGTTTTCTCTTTTTTTTTGGTAGAGACAGAGTCTCATTATGTTGCCCAGGCTGATTTCAAACTCTTGGGCTCAAATGATCCTTCTGTCTAGGCCTTTCAAAGTGCTGGGATTACAAATGTTGAGTGACCACACCTGGCCATAAACTAAGTTTTAAATGGTTTCTTACACGTGGGACTTCTCAGATCCTTTAATACGATAATGTGCATCATTATAAGTCTGCAAGGGAGTCAAGAAATAAAGGTATATAGCATGTGCAAAACTTATTTGCTCATGAAATCATTTTCACAGAGCATATTGTGGGATAAGGGTTTTATGGAACACACTGGGAAATTCTCATTTAGGTACATGGTGGTTTTTAGAGGCTGGATTGGTAGCTGACTTTTTAATACTGACTCTATGAAAAAAAAAATCACATTCCGTGCTTAAAACAACTTGCTTAGAAACGAACTTGCAGAACACAACAAATCACATTCATTCATCTCCAGTCATTGACTTTTTGTGCTTTTAAGATATTTTTCCTAAATGGCACAAAAACTGCAAGCAAAATTAAATTATTTTTAATTCTTCAGATTAAAATGAAAATAAACTCAAACACCTGAAAAATGTTACTCCCTAAAGCATATGGTATGTATCAATACTCCAAATAAATTTATTTGTAAAGTGTAATTCCTAAAATGAGCTTTCTACATCCAAAAAAGCATGAATAAAGACCATGACATTTAGTTAGAGCTGGATTTGCATCCTGTCATTTAGCATGCATGAGACATTGAAACTAAATAACTGGGCCAAGAGCATTTCCTTACTTAGAAAGTACAGAGAAGAATGCCTGCTTTGTGTGGTAATTTTAAGGATTAGACACAGGGATTCTAGCACAATGCTGAGCAAGAGCAAATAGATTCTCAATAAATGGTAGCTCTTGTTATCATTTCTATTAAAACTAAACAAACTACTGTCACAATGTAATCCAAGATACACTACTGGTATCCAGAACACTTGGTCAATGGATTATGGTCTTGAGAGAGCTGGTTATCAAGAAAATAAAATCCACACACCGGCAATTGTCATATTATTGTATTTTATTATAATACGTGTAGTGTATACTAACTTAAAGGGGAAAATGTAAACAAAATCGAAGTCTAGGGGAAAATGGCATTTTGCTTTAATCTTCAAGTTAAGCTAACTCTTATACCACTATGTCTCTGATTTTAAAATTCATCCCTGCAGAATTTTAGACTAACAAATAAATAGACAAGGTGACACCGAAGAGTTAAGCAGAGGAAGTGGTACTGATTAAAACGTTGAAAGTAAAATCTATCTTGACTAGAATTGGATATTCAGGTAAGTTTCTCCAAAGGAAAATCTAATTTGAATCATAAAGGCTCATTTTTTGACTAGCTCAGTATCAAGTCAATTAGGAACTCATACCTTGATGAAAATATTTTTACTCAGGTGCATTTGCCTAACTAAAATCCTACTGAGCATGCTATTTGAAATGTCTTACTCCTGAGATAATTATCTACTTTCTGAAACCAGAAATGAGTCCACTTGTGATTTTAAGTTTCAAAAATAGTTTGTAGAAAACACAAAAAGAATTAGTTTCTAAAAAGTCTTAAAGGCCAAGCACGGTGGCTCACACCTGTAATCCGAGCACTTTGGGAAGCTGATGAGGGAGGACTGCTTGATCCCAAGAGCTTGAGACCAGCCTTAAGAACTTAAAATGAGAAAACCAAAATCAGAGGTCTGGGTGCATGAACATATGTACACACATATCCACAGACTTAATCTCCACATTCCCCCAAACAGGTTTAAACAGATAACCCCAACACTCTAAATTCAAAAAGCAGTGATAAACACTGCTTATAATCAGTGTTTGTTTATAATCAGTGGTATTACTAGCTAAAATGTTGACTGCACATATAGTTCAGAGGTACATTGATTAGATTCCATTCAAAAAACATTCAAAATAACAAGCACATTCTTCTAACAGCGAAGAATCCTCCCACTTTTAATTTATTTTGACACACTGATATTTCCATAAACTTACAAGTGGAAGATAAGCTGTTCAATAAATGCCTTTTCATATATATAATATACAGAAATTATTTTAAAAGTCTGTTCATATAACAGATTTTTTGGTACTAAAAAAAATTAAATTACAAATATTTGACTAGAAATGAAACCATCACTAAACCAAGATACACAGGACTTTCCTGTACTTCATATTTCAGGAAAAAATCCAAATAGTTCTTACTGTGTTAGAAGAATAAAGTACATTTGTCATAGTATACATTATCATATTCCCTTAAAGCAGGGACTATTTAATGTTTTTAAATTAAAAAATGCCCAGGCTTACTTCTGTCTATACATTCAAGAACAATCATATTCACTGGTTACACACAATTCTCTCATCATGCAAAAAAACCTCAGTTAGTTGTTTTCTAAAGTCTAATTGAGCCAAACAAACTAATAATACCAATTTAATTAGCAAGCTGTAAATCAAAGAGGTATAGAAATTCAGCAGTTGAACTGTATTTCCTGTCTAAAGTACTGCTGCTACTCAATCTATTTTCTTCTTGTGTTAGAACTAACAGCATTGATGATCAAAAGAAGAATTTCATTACTGCAGCAATGACAGAATATGTGAGAGAAAGACAATATGTGACAATCTTAATGATCCTTTCAAAGGTAAAGAATTGTGTGTGTATGTGTGGAAAGGAGTAGGACACGAAAGCAGGAGGTTAAGACAGGTATATAAAGAGAATGCTGAGATAGTTACAGCAGAATTATATTTATTTTTTAAAAACCCCAAAACTCATCTGTCAGGCTCTTCCTTGGGTGAGTAAAGTGAAAAAAACGAAAAAAGGAAAAACAAAAAAACTCACCTTCAGTCTGCCCTGTGTTCGGAAAAAAAGAGCAGACATTAGTGCAAGTCTAACCTGATAATTTATTTTTGAAAAAAAGCTAGTTGTAATGAGAAAAAGTTCAATCCTTGCCTTGTAAACACAAAGAAACTCAACAGGAATTTTAAAGGTAGTAGGCCAGAAAATGCAACAGTAACTCTTATAATCCTTTTCAATTAAACAGGACAGATTGAAGACATGTGTTAAAATAAACTTCGGCCTGAATATTTACCAGCTTATATATCCTGTTGTTCCAATTGGCTTTTGATTAAAAAAAAAAATAAACTTTTTATAAGAGCTACCATATCTAGAAGTGATGAAAATAAATTAGTTCCCCTCCCTCCCCCAAAGATACTGTTTTTACCTCTAAAGCATAAAAACCTGTATAATATCTTATACAAATTAACCAGTGTTCTTACAAAAGTAATGCAGTTTTGGACTAATGACATTACGCTGTATTTGTGGTGAAGTACTAGGCACAAGAATATTTGTATCAATTAGGCATTTTCAGTCTAATCAGTCTCTAAGGTTATCATTTAATTCTTGGCAATATATAATAACTGGTATGCATTTGGTACTTTAAGTCATGAATTGTAGAGAACAAGAAGCAGTGTATTATAGCAACAGGGTTTGTATTTAACAAACAATTGCAGTGTTGAACAAGTATCTTCTATGAACTTTGTGAGTTGTCTTGCTGTTGGTCATTTGGAGTAGATCCTGCAAAGATAAAAGAAAAAAGTGACCATAATAGGTTGTAAATTGCCAACCTTGGCTAAAGTTATTTTCTATTAGCATGGATAATAAATGAACAAATAGAAAAAATTTAGAAACAAATAAGGAATATTTCACGTAGGCTAAATTAGACTGAAATGAAAGAATCTGTATAGCCCCCTAAGTGTTCTAAAGAGCAGAACAGAAATGTCTATTTGGTGATAGGACAAAAAGGTATCAGATGGAACATTTCTGTAAATAAATCACAAGTGGAAAGCTAAGAGTTTATGACAATTCAAATATCCAAAGCAATAAAAAGATTAACATTTATTACCTCCAAACAATAAAATATCACTTCAGAATCGAAATATGACACATTTCTCCAATTAAACAGGTGTGAATGGGGAATAAAGGGGGGAAGGGAAGAGATTGCCAATGCTCAAAAAATAATGGGTTCTACAGAATCTGGAGATTTTATTTTATTTATTTATTTATTTATTTATTTTTGAGTTGGAGTCTCACTCTGTCGCCAAGACTGGAGTGCAGTGGCCGCTCCCGGCCACCGCAGCCTCGACCTGCTGGGCTCCGGCGATCCTTCCGCCTCAGCCTTCCAAGTAGCTGGAACTACAGGCGCGCGCTACCATGCCTGGCTAATTTTTTGATTTATTGTAGAGATGAGGT
>CAUYQG010158672.1:0-10820 GCA_963574415.1 Tarsius wallacei | reverse complement strand
TTGACTCTGGGCTTGTTCGTCACTGAAACCGCTGTCGGTTTCAAACGCGAGCCCAGGTTCGAGCCTGAATAAAGACCCTCGTGTTTTTGCATCGGGCTGGCTCCTTGGTGGTGATCTCTCTGGATTATTGAGTACAACAATGGCCGCTGCAGCCTTGACCTGCTGAGTTCAGGCAATCCTTCTGCCTCAGCCTACCAAGTAGCTGGAACTATGTGCCACTGTGCCCTGCTAATTTTTTTTTTATTTGTTGTAAAATGAGATCTCGCCAAGTTGCCCAGGCTGTTCTCAAATCCCTGAGCTCAGGCAATCCTCTCACCTCGGCCTTCCAAAGTGCTGGGATTATAGGCTTGAACCACCGTGCTGGGCCCCATACTTCTTTCCTTTCTTGTATGCACATCTCAAATGTTTTATTTTACTTACTTCCTTTTAAATCAGTCTAAGTAAAGTTTACAAACCTAGTTGATGATCTGGGAAATAATTTTGCTAAATCATGAAGGTATTTATGCAATCGTAGCTAGGTGCATAATTCCTGAGAAAAAGCTATCAGCTTGTGAAGTTAAAACTTTTCTGATAAGCTCTGCATTTTTTTTTTTTAGCAAATCCTTTATGTTTGACAGATCAAGAAAGATCTTTCTTTAAATGTCCCAGTGTCATTCCAAATAATAGAATTATGTTCCCTATTACATGTATCTTTGTCAAAGAATAAGGTATGGAACTTGACATTTGAAAATTGTATTCTGAAGAAAAGAAATGAAAAATATGTTGCATTTTAAATGCAGTGTTTGATGTAATTCAGTAAAACACTGCGATAACGCCATAAACTGCAGCATTTCTGCTCAGCTACTGAATGACCATGGCAAGTCTATCCCCTCCACCCCCCTAGCTAACCAGTGTGCATTCTGGGTTCTAGCTGTCCAACCCAAATCTTTGTGTTCCTAGCTGCTTGCTGGCATCACCCAAGTTTAAACATTATTGGCTGCGATTCTGACTCCAACGAAAGTGAGACAGAACTTGGAAGACAGCAGCATCCATGTCAACAGTTTCCCCTTTGTTTACATCTTATGTTTCCTGTGATACTGGGAGGCAGACATTCTTTGTTTAGAAGACAGAGGGCAGAAATGGTGGCTGGAGGCATGGTGGCCCTTGTCTTCTTTTCTCTCTCTCAGGCTTTCAAAGAGTAGTAGCCAGCAGTTTCTCTGCCAAGGCCAACCCTTCGGGCATGCTCTCGCCTTACTTCCTCAGGAATTCTAGTAGGCGTGCTGGGATTCCCAGAGCCCAGGAACCTACTTACCATCAATTGTATTATATCAAAAGTCACTTAATAATAGCTTTTTTTCTTGTAATACCATATACGTCACAGAGTATTTTCCTTTACTTAATAGGATATTTTGGCGATATCTTCATATAAGTATATAAAAGTCTGCCCTATCACATTTCACAGTTTAATAGTTTTTAAGTTTAATCAGCTCATTTCATGAATATTTGGTTTCCAGTATTCACTGTTAACAACAGCAAATACAAAATGCTGCAATAAATATTCATATATACACAATATTTCACATAACTCTGTATGTATCTGTAGAATACATTGCTGGAAATAGAATGGCTGGATCAGAGTTTATATGCATTTTTAATTTTTGAAAATATTGCCAGTATTTATCTTTGAATGAATCTCTTTATTATCTTCATTTTGCCAAAAGATGATCTTATCATACATAGCCTTTGCCAATCTGAAGACATGAGAAATAATACCTTGATGTGCTTTTGTGTAAATTAAGCATTTTTAAAATAATTGTAGATTAATACGCAGTTGTAAGAAATAATGCAGGGATATCTGGCACCCTTTACTAAGTTTCCCCCAGGGTATTATCTTGCAAAACTGTCATACAATAAACAACTAGGAAACTGACATCTATATAGTTAAAACAGAGAACATTTCTATCACAATGGTCTTTGGTATCATCACCCTTTTATTATCCACCCCACATCTTCTGATCTCCCCTGTTGCCACATTCTTAACCGCTGACAGCTACTATAATTTTCTATAGTGTTGATAGTTTGGTTGGACCAAAAATGTTACATAAATTGGAATAGGTTTTCTCTTCTTTTGAATGATGCTGAATATCATTCAATATTTAAGAGATACTCTATTATCTTTCCTACAAAATATGTTCTTTCATATTTTATATCCAGTTTATTTATATAGACTCAGTATAACTAACTCTTCATATAGTAAAAGCCTTGCCTTTTGTTATAACATTTTCTATGTATGACATACTATTTTATTTGCTATATACAAGTTGTATACTTATTATGACTAAATATATCATTTTTGATCTCATGATTAGGGCTCATATTTCCCCTACTTAATGATTAAAAGAAAAACATGTCCACATTTTTCTTCCATTGCTTTCCAATATTTTATGGCTTTTAAAATTTTTGAATCTCTAATCTATTTTTATTAGTATTACTATTGGTTTGAGATGAGAAGGAAGATTTCATTTCCAATTTTCTACTTAGATATCCTAAGATAATTTATCATTGTATGCTTTGAGTTGTTTATATTTAAAGTACTAAGACAGTATTTTTCAGGACATCAAAGAAATACCCTTGGGATTTTCTACAGTATTATAACATTAGGAGAAGCTATAGGTTATTTTTTTATTTTCTAGTTTTAATAAAGATGTTTTTGCAATGATATTATTAATTTTCCACTCTAAATTTTAACTAAATATGCAAAGCAATATTATTAATAATCTGAGGCTACTTACTGTAAACTGCTAATTCCTACATTATATAGTGTCAATTATTACAAGCTTTATTTGCAGTGCAATGGATTTATGATAGATTCATCTGTTTCTTTAACACATGATGTGTCGTTTTCTCCTGGTGTCTGAGCCAGATTCATTTGATATTGGAAGGGGTGCTAGGTGACAACTGACTGCCTCAGCGCTGAACCTTAGTTCTTCAGAAAAGTAATTAAAAGCATATAGTGTACTAACATTTAATATGTCAGCTGATTTAGATGAATAGCTCTTCTGCGTTTATTTTTATCATTTTTTTCTTTATTTATGCATATGTGATATCCTATTTTGGAAAACATACATAAAAAGTAATTTTGTATAAGGTAAAAGAAATGGATCATTTGCTCAACAATTGTATTTTAGCAACACAGAAGCATCTCTTTCATAATATTTGATTACAGAAATGTAGAATTCCAAAGGAAGGGGAGGCTCACCTGAATTCTTCCTGAAATGCTTTTCAGCTTTGTAAAAAGAAGTTGCCATTCTTCTGACTTTATCAAAGTAAATTTTAAATAATGTAATCTCTGCTTTCTCTTGAAAGGAACTGTTGAAACTTCAACATGCCTACTATAAACTAAGCAGACAATACCAGGAAAAAATTGTAGAACTGACTCATGCCAAGAACCAAGTGGATAAAAATGAGGAAGAAGTAAAGAAACTGAGATTTCGAGTGGAAGAACTAAAACAGGAGCTCAACCAAAAAGAAGATGAGGTACTGCTTTATAAGTGAACATGCACTGGGCAGTTTCAAAGTAGAATTTTATAGTATATATATATATATATACAACATTTTCATGTTTATTAACATGTAGTATTAATGGCGTAAAAACCATCACATTTTAATGACAAAATACAACTGTAAGAAAAGGAAGATTTCATAGACAGCATTTACGTGTTTATGGTGCTAATAGGATATTTTTATGAATGCTCTATAACTTCAGTGTTTCAGCATAGTCCATTTTGTGTGTGTGTGTGTTGTCTGTGTGTGTGTGTTTATATACAGGCACTGTATCATGAAAGCTTGGTGTTTTAAGTTTTAAGATTTAAGCAAATCTATCAGAGAAATATGATATATGTTATGATTATATGCTATGACATATATTTTCTCCAGTGTGAAAAATAATTTAGATATATTATTTCCTTGTGTAAGGTCAAGTCATTAATGGTTTATGGGTTACTTTAGAAGTATTTGGAAGGCAGACATCTTGATGTAATATCCTGACAGCACTGTAACTATGGGGTACTTTTATCCATAGTTACAAACAATAAAAGAGATATATTTCTTAAAAGAAACGCAGGCCCAAATGTCAGTATGAATGTGGGGCGTTACCATATGGCAGCATTATTTCAGATGGTGTTCCAGTCATTGCATCTGCTCCTGTTGGACAACTTTTCAGGCAAACGCTATAGTTCCCGGCTCAGAAAAATTGTTTCTGTGTGATGCAAAACTATTGAAAATCTAATAATTAGAATATTAATAATAATAAGATGAATTATTTTTCAATGGAGTAACTTAATAGTAGAATACATTCTACTTCTTGAGATTTAATTTTTAAACAAAAGAATTTCAATCAAGTAAACAAGATTTTCTTTTCTAATAACATCACATGAAAACAGAATCGATCATTCCACTGTTTTGGCTCACACATTGGCCTCTGCTCTTACTATTGCCATTTTGTTGGCAGGCCTTTCATCCTTGGTACGTCTCTCTGGTTGAAGACATATATTCTTTTTTAATGATATTCATGTGTAGTTGGGGTGGATGGTAGAAGAGTAAGTCAGAAAAGGCACATGGTAGAAAGACTCAAGAGCATGATTTTTAGGCTTTGTCTTATTGTAGCCATTATTCCTGTGAATAGTTTTGATATGGAATTATTTATTGTGAGCAGGAGGTGGTGAAGAAATCTCCATGTTTATCAATAGAGGCTTTAGTAAATCACTTGGGACTAATTTTTGGGCAAAGAAATAATTTCTTCTCAGGTTTGCGGGCTAATGAAGAACGAGTCCCCAAAGATCTGACTCAGCCGGCTAATTGAGTAATTTAAATAATAATCTGTGGTCTTAAGGATGATAATATTATTTGCTCCTCCAAGTAGGATTATACTTCTCACATCAACAGTATCAGACTTGGCTCTAGGATGTTTGCTTTATCAATTCCCTGGAAGGAGAAGCAAGCATATCGGTGCCATCAGTCACTTTGAGAATGAACACAGGGCTCAGCCTTGTCTCTTTTCCCAGGCGTCTTTTCTACCAAGTCTCAATGTCATGAGGCCAAAATATCCAAAATAAGAATTATTCTCTCAGCATGGATCTCAACATGAAGAGAACAGAAGCTGAGACTTTGCTGACCCACAATGGGATTCACCTTGGTAAAAATCAATATTCATTGTTGTAAGTAACTGAGACTTTGGAGTTGTTACAGAAAGGAAGGAAGGAAGAAAGGAAGGAAGGAAGGAAGAAAGGAAGGAAGGAAGGAAAGAACAAAAAAAGGGAGAAAGAAAACACTTTAGTTGAAGCTGACTGGTATGGTCATTAAAATAACAAGAGAAAAACAAAACTTAAAATATGTAGCGTTGATTTCAGTTGATCAGAAGTAGAGTAGAGAATATACATCAGATGCTGCTCTAATAGAAATTCATTTTATGGGGTGGTGAAACATTTGGCGTATTAGTTTCCAGTAATACCTCAGAAGGCAGGTCATATAGAGAATGAGCTTGTGGTTTTTAGGTTAAAAAATGCAAACTAATATTTCTTGTTTGCAATTAATACATTTGACAAATGTATGAAAGATGAACTCAGAAATAACTTGTTGAGTTTTCTAAGAGGTAAAGTAACATATAAATTTATGTGACTTCCAGGGTTGTGAGACACATATGATTCTCATTACCAAATAGCAAAATATAAAACTGAGGATGCCTTTGAACAATATCAATTAATGTTGAGCTCTGTGGCAAGAAATAGTGTTTCCACCAATCTCGTTATTAAAGTACTGAATCTATTAAGATAGTTCCCTATAAGTTCTTTAAGAAAAATTGGTGTAGGGAGAAGAGACTTGGATTGTGCCTCTACCAGGACATCTCATAATTAAAGGTAAAAATAGATCAAAGACAGAGAATTTTTCTAAAAGGATTGCAGATGTGAATATTAATCTGTGGAATTTACTGTAAAGAAATTTAACAAAAGACTGCTAAGTTTTTAATAAAAGACATACTGGCAAATGAACTCTAGTGTAGACTAAAAGAGACTAATTTCTCAAAATTTAAAATAATCTTTGTTCTATTACTTCTATGAGAATGAAGCTAGCTGAACATGCTAGCAATGCTCTTGGAAAGAATACTCTCTACAGGCATTCTCAGAAATAACCATGGTGCATAATTATTAAGAAAAAGAAGGACCTCGTAGAGAGCAGAGCTAAGGACCATAGAAACTACAGATTAGAAAACTATTGTCAAGGAGCAGAACCCAGGCTAACTATAGGAACACATCCCATGGGCAATATAGGTACCCCTTGCAACATCTGCCATGATCAATTTCATACATGTTTTCTATTCTCCCCTTCTATATGGAAACATTAATAGAAATGTACTTGTCCTGGTTTTGCTGTAGCATATTTGGCAAGGGTGTGAATGCCGGGTAGAGGGTGGTACAAATTACTAAATTAGTACATAGGTCCCTGGAGAAAAACACAAATATTGAGATCTGATGTAGATATGATCCATGTGTTCTTGAACTCTGAGACCAATACTGTTGTGCTTGAATTGTTGGTTGAGTAATTTTCTTTGAACAGTTCATGAAAACTTTCAAGTGAAAAAGGGAGAAAACAGTATATGACCAAGAGAGTGGTCTATGTTATATTGTATGTGAATGAATGTGTGTGTCTCTCTCTGTGTGTTAATATCTGCTGTCTTTGCTGTGGGAGAAATATAGTTTTCAAACATGGATGGCAGATATGGTCCTGTGACTTGTTTGGCAAATATAATTGTGCTACTTTCCAACAGAATCTTTAAGAACCATAGTTCCATATAGAGAAGCATTTGCGTATCTTTTATATTTAAAGCCTAAAAGTAGATGCATTGAAATATACAAGTATATTCAACCAAAAAAAGTATTTCAATCTCCTGTATCTGTAAGCCAATTAATTGATCACCAGAGAGAAATGACTCAAAGCACAATTAGCTCATATAGGTTTTGTAATCTAGATTGTTTGATTGCAGTAGTCACGTTGTCAGTTTTTCTCTGATTAAAGGTCATCACTATTTTGAGTGGCTAGAAACAGTAATATTCATCACAAAACATGGTTTTTCTTTAAATAACTATCAACATTTCTATGATTTGATTTCCCATTGAAAAGCAAAGAAAATTATGTCAGTTTTATTACTGAACTTTTCAATTTTATAGTAGCAAATTATTCAAATTTCATTTAGTGTTTAATTGGAACTGTCAAATACAAAGATTTCAACTCCCACAAGCAAACAGATTTTAAATAAATGAAAATGAGATGACTAATCCTCTGTACTATAGAGAAATAGAATGTTGTAACCCATAGGAGAAAAATCCAGGGTCTGATTAAAACAATGAACAAACAAAAAAAATCATTCTGGAGGTGAGTTTTTAAAAAATATTTAATTATATTTATGTGACAAGGTAAACATTAATTTCTCGTTACTTTACTAAAGATTTTTGTGAGTATATATCACATTATATAATGACAAAATTTAATTGACACTATATTATAATATTTCAGGATCATTTATATATCAATGTTAAAAATTTAAAAAACTGACCACTTTAATTAACATAGTGCAAAAACCAGCCTAATAAAAAGTATAATAGTGCAATAGCAATGTTGTCAGAGAAAGGAACATGTAAGCTGAGCTCACAAGGTTATGTCTCTAGTATCCAGGAAGCAATGAATATAATATAATAATATAATGTTAGCAATTACAATGACACATAGGTGCACTACGCTTTAGAACTAGTGTCAGAAAGGCTAAAGGACAGAATGAAATAAGGTTTGCCAAAGAATATTTTAAATTTTGTAATGCAATGTCACATCATACAAATAAGGAAAAAATTAAGGGGAAGAGTCAAGTCGACTCTCATCATACCACTGTAACTTATTACTTAGTGTTTGGACTTTAAATGCTAATGCAATTATGTACATAAGTGTAGTCATTGTTGTGAATAATATTATACTTTTTTTTCTCAGTTACAGTAGCCAGTTTTTATTTTGCCTTGTAATGTTCATAACTGGTATTTATTGCAAGAAAAATATTTATTTTCATAGATATAAATTTAGTTAATCAACCGATCTTCCCTTAATGAAGATCACTTGACTTTTTCTCCAGTATAACTCTTCCATGACTCATTTTATGTACATACTATTTTTCTTCCATTGGAAAAAGAACATTGTTTAAGTGGAATAACTTAGTTAAAGGATATGAATAAATATACCCTTAATATATACAGTACAGTATTATCAATCTTTGTCAGTAAGAAATCAAATTGTGGAAATACTTACTGCTATCTAATGCCAAATATTGTCTGCATCTTAACTAAGGGAAAGTAAGATAAACCTCAAAAGATATATTTTTAAAATTGAAAAGGGTTTAATCACTCAATTTGCTTTGATGCTAATTGGATTTACTTTTAATTCCAGTTTCTTCCTTTTATTTAATTCTTTAAATGTTTTAACTTTCATTTTATTTTAATTACTTTAAATTTATTTTTATCTCATCAGATCTTTAACTTTTGTTTCTTAATTTTTAATAAAATTGTATATATTTAAGGTAGTCAATGTGTAGTTTATATATATAGTGAACTAACTGCCACAGTCAAACTAATAAACATAAACTCTTCTTCTCATAGTTATATTTTTTTCTTATAATGAAGAGCACTTAAGATCTACTCTAAGCAAATTCCAAGTATACAATGAGTATTGTCAGCTGTTGCCTCCATAATGTACATTAGATCTCTAGAACATATTTATTCTAGATAAATGAAACTTTGTACCCTTTTACTAACACCTCTTCCTTCCCCACCTGCCCTTGCTCCTCATAACCACCATTCTACTTTCTGCCCCAATGAATTCAACATTTTTAGAATCCATATATAAACAAGAACACTCAGTATTTGTCTTTCTGTATCTGGCTTGTTTCACTTGGCATAATGTGCTCCAGGTTCATTCATGTTGTGGCACATGGCAATATTTCCTTCTTTTCTAAGACTAAATAATATTGCATTATGTGTTTATCTCAATTTATTTATGTATTTATTCAATGATGAACACTTAGGTTGTTTCCATATGTCAAATGTTGTAAGTGCTGCAAAGAACATAGAATGCAGATTGTGTGTGTGTGTGTGTGTGAATTTCACAAGGATGTACCAATTTACAATCTCAGTGATAGTAGAACAGAGTTTCCTTTTTTGAAGATCCTTAGAAACACTTATTATTTCTTACCTTTTGGTAATGGTCACCCTGAAAGATGTGAGGTGCTATCATGTGGTTTTCATTTGAATTCCCCTGATAATTATTGATGCTGAGCACCTTTTCATATAGATGTTGACTATTTGTGTTGTTTGGAAAAATGTCTATTCAGATCATTTGTCCATTTTTTAACCAAGTTATTATTATTTTTGGCTATTAAATTGTATGAATTTTTAAATATACTTTGGATATTAGCCCCTTTCAGCTACATGACTTGAAAATATTTTTTCTCAATCCATAGTTTGCATTTTCATTTTGTTTACTGTTTTCTTTGCTGTGCAGCAGCTTATTAGTTTAATATAGTTTCAATTTGTTTATTTTTGCTTTTCTTGCCTGTGCTTTGAATGTCTTATCCAAAAATATATTGCCAAGACTAATGTCAAGGAGCTTTTTCCCTATGTTTTCTTCCAGCAACTTTATGGTCTTAGATCTTATATCTAAGTCTAATAAATTTTAAGGTGATTTTTGGTTCAAGAAGAGTATTCAATTTTTATCTTTGTGCATAGAGATATACAGTTTTCACAACTGTCCTTTATTAAAGAAACTATCATTTCTCTATTGTGTATTCTTGGTGCCCTTGTAGAAAATTAAATGACCATATATGCATAGGTTTACTTCTGGACTCTCTATTCCATTCCATTGGTCTATGGAGCTTTCATGCCAATACCCTAGGATTTTAATGACTACAGATATTTAATATAATTTGAAATCAGGAAGTATGATGCCTCCAACTTTATTCTTGTTTTTAAGGTTACTTTGACTATTTAGATTTTTATGATTCCACATATATTTTAGAATTTTAAAAATATTTATACGAAACAATGCCATTAGAATGTTGATCAGGATTGTGCTGAATCTGTAGATAGCATTTGGGTAGTATGGACATTTAAATATCATTAATTATTCCAATCAATGAACAAGGGATATTCTTCAATTTATTTGTCTCTTCTTAAACTTCTTTTCAACAATGTCTTATAGTTTTCTGTGTATAGGTTTTTCACCTTATTGGTTATATTTATTCCTAAATATATTATTCTTTTTGATGTTATTGCAAATTGAATTGTTTTCTCAATTTCTTTTCAGATAACTTATTGTTTGAGAAGATAAACATTACTGTTTCTTTGTATATTGATTTTGTATCCTGCAATTTTACTGAATTAATTTGTAAGTTCTAACAAGTTTTTTTTGTTTGTTTGTTTTGAGTTGGAGTCTCACTCTGTCACCCAGACTGGAGTGCAGTGGCCGCTCCTGGCCACCGCAGCCTTGACCTGCTGGGCTCCAGCGATCCTTCCGCCTCAGCCTTCCAAGTAGCTGGAACTACAGGCGCGCGCTACCACACCCGGCTGATTTTTTGATTTATTGTAGAGATGAGGTCTCGCTTCTCCAGGCGGGTCTCAAACCCGCGGGCTCAGGCAATCCACTCACCTCAGCCTCCCAAAGGCGCGGGATTACTGGCTGAGCCACCGAGCCCGGCTCTGTTTTTAATTTTAAATGTGGAGTCTAATCCAGGGTTAGGTATAGAGATGTAC
>CAUYQG010158668.1:0-20641 GCA_963574415.1 Tarsius wallacei | reverse complement strand
TGTTGGAGTTTCCTTTAAACCAGTATTCATAGCACATGGACAACTACATCATGGAAGGTTGCTTCCTGCAACAGAATCCTTTAAGAGAGTGAGGCTAGAGATTCAAAGTCCCTTTCAAGAAATGTCTGCCTTCTGTGCATATCTTGCCCCTAATAAAGAATTTTCTTTTTACAGTGTTTTAATTTTACTATGAACGCTTGTTGTACTCCCTACCTAACTCTTTTCATAATTCTTGCTCACTCTGCCTTTATAAGTGCTTTGCCACCTCTGGTTGGAACATTAAGACTGAGAAGTCTAAATGAGGCAATAATTTTTCCTTTGTAAAATGTTAAACGGAAGACTTAATAGAAGTGCTGTACTTAAATACATATAAATTATGATGTTCCCAAAGTTTTAATTTGTCAATGTTATTTTGATTTGCTTTGACATCTTAACAGTAAAATTATCCTTTTTTTTTCTAGTTGGTACTTTGCATATAATTAGGGTAGAGTTTCTACTTTTAAAGTTGTGGTTCCTTCATTATGACATTTTAATCTAAAAATGTAGAACACATCTATACATATTAGGAAAGACAAAAGTCGTTAGAGAAACAGACTGACTGATCATCATTAAATAGTATTCTATGGGAAGATAATTTACAAATGAACGTGATTTACAGGTGTTTTGCCCCAAAATAGTTGAATTATTTCTCACTAAGAAATAATGATTAATTAATGTGCCTAGTACAGTGGGTTCTATAATTTTTATAAACTAACCATGAATTTACATTTAGGAATCAAATTCCTTTATATAATAATTGTGAGATTTTTAAAGCTTTTTTGAATTGAGAATTGAAAACCCAGGTAGATCATTCTGTTATCTACATATTTTGAAAACCATCACTGAACTACAGTTGATCTTTGAGCAGCGTGAATTTGTACAGTCTGGTTTCACTTATTCATTGATTTTTTTCAAAAAGTATACTAGGATATCTTTTGGAGATTTTTGACAAATTGAAAAACACTCCAGACTGTGGAACCTAGAAATAGCCCTTCAAAATTTAAAAAAAAATTGATATGTCATGAATGCCAAAAATATATGGAGATACTAGTTTATTTTATCATTTACTATGATCAAATATACACAAATCTATTATAAATAGTTAAAATTTGACAAAACAGGCACACAAGCACAGACCTTATATGACATCGTTTGCAGTCAAGGGAAATATAAACAAACATAAAGACACAGTATTAAATCAGAAATCAGAACTGCAAAAAATTAACTGTAGCACATATCATACTACTTTCATAATTTTATTCCTCTCTCCTGTTGTTATTGCAGTGAGCGCAAGTGTTGGGATTATCCACCTAAAAGGCTGTGTGATACTCATCATCTCCAGGTCAGCAATTTATCTCTACAGTGAATTGCATATTATGATAAAAAGTAGTTTCCCAGTTATCATATCTTTTTCATTGTGTTTAATAACAACTCTATGGGACCCATGCGAAGTGCCACTATTGATGCTGGAAGTGCTCCCAAGAAGCAGAGAAAAAATCATGACATTATAAGTAAAAGTTGAATTGTATTATAAGAAAAAGTTACTGCAGCTTGATGTCTGCAGCTGCGGTTGCTACCATTTCAGACAGATTATTCATCTTGTAAGCAGACATCATAAACTGACCATATCAGTATCAATAAGTACAGTACTGTAAATGTATTTTCTTTTTCTTATGATTTTTAGTAACAATTATTTCTTTATTATTATTATTATTATTATTATTTACTTTAACACAAAAGTTTTAGTAAAATGAAAACAAATGCTAGTAAGTGTTGACTAAGAGTCTATTTTATTTTATTATTAATATTTTTTACCTAGGAAAAAAATCTTCTGCCCCGTTAGGGTAAGAAAGCATTCTTTTTGTTTTTTTCTTATTTTAAAGATGTGGGGTATAATTCAGGATTAGGTATATAAGTGGCCATTGTACAGGTAACGTTTGACTTTCCCTTTGGTCGTCACTTCGTCTGGTGTGAGATCAGATACCCTTATTGATATTATGTGCTCCACCCTCCCTTCCCTGGCAGTTTCCTGCTACTGCCAAGCCCTTTCTTATAGAATTACAACAAATGCTCAGAGTCTGCTTATGAGTGAGACCATGTGGCACTCAGTTCTTGGTTTCTATGACAGATCAATGAGTATTATAGACTCTAAATCCATCCTAGTTGCTGCAAAGTCAATAATTTTGACCTTTTTTATGGCTGCATAACATTCCATCATGTATATGTACCACATTTTTTTTTAAATCCTTTCCATTTTAGATGGGCAGCATGCTTGGTTTTGTGTTTTTGCTATTGTGAATAATGCTGCAATAGCTATGCATGCGCAAGTATCTTTTTTATAGAATAGTTTGAGTTCCTCCAGATATATTCTCAGAAGAGGGATTGCTGGGTCATATGGAAGGGTGATTTTTAGATCTTTTAGGAATCGCCACACTGTTTTCCACAGAGGTTGTACGAGTTTAGACTCTCAGCAACAGTGTAGACGGTTTTCCTTTTCTTCACATCCTCTCTAGCATCTGTTGTTTTTTGAGTTATTGATGATAACCATCCTGACTAGAGTACGTTTCTTTCTAGTCTAACATTTTCTTTTCTCAGCTTTATTGTAAGAATACAGTATGTAATACATATAATTTATGCGATTGGTAATATTTCTGGTCAATAGCAGACTATGTTTTGGGGTAGTCAGAAGTTATATGAGACTTTTAAACTGTGCAGAGTTATTGGGAAGTGGCAGGCTGGTTCAAGGATCAGCTGCACAATGTTATTTGCAAAAGTATTTTTGCAGTCAAGTTTTTTCAGCCTCATTATTTTTCCTCTTAGGGAAAATCTTGTGCTTTTGTTTCATAGGAAATGTTTCCCTGTAGATATTTAAACTGGATTTGCTTATAGTAAGTAGACTTTTTGAAAACTACTTGAAATACACATCTTTTAGTGAAATTTTTCAATCAATACATTTCTTTTCAAAATTAAAAATTAACATAATTACTTTATGTTTTAAATAATGCACTGAGAAGGGCTTCCACGAAGGAAGGAAGAGAATTGCTAATTGCAATAAAGATAAACCAAAAAAAAAGAAGGAGGAGGGTATGGCAACAAAACTGATAACAGAGCGTTTTATTACACAACAAATGGGCTTCCATTTTAGATTCTTAATTACTTTCACTGTGATAAAAGGGCAGTTTTCAACTCAACTTTTCTTCCCCTTTTTTATTCTTTTTGCAACACAACTAATACAAGGTTATAATTTTATTGAAAAATGGTCTAAGCCATGTTTTAAGACACAGAATATAACCTAAAGTCGACATCCACTTCTCAATATGGACCTATTATGCCCCTAAATGTAACCTTAATCACTTATAATATGCCATTCTATTTGTTTATTTAACAGACATACACATATATGAGCAATGCAAATATATTCATCAAAATATAAGTAGTTTATATTTGTCATACAAATTAATTACCCCCATAAAAAGATTTTTGTTTTGGTGTGTGTGTGTGTGTGTGTGTGTGTGTGTGTGTGTGTGTTTATTTTTGTTCCTTTTCATAATCTTCTGTTCCTAAAATGGAATTGCTAGTGCCAATCTTGTGCTGCGTGTTCAATAAAATTTGATTAAACTTACTTGATAATAAATCTTGGAGATTTCCAAATACCAACATCTACAAAGGTATATAATGTTTTGTAGATTGCTTTGGAATCTCATGGTTATAAGCCATAATTTATATTATTCTTTCGACGATTATTTATAGCGTGCCATACCACGTTTCTGACATTTTATAGGCATTAGAGATACAATTACAAACACAGACATTTTTTATTTTATTAAAACACTCATCTTCTGGTGGGCAAAACAGATATTAAACAAGGAAACAAATAGAAAAAATAAATTCAGCGTGGATAAGTGCTACAAAAGAAATAAGCATATTTGTCTGAATCAGAGAAATAAGGAGTAAAACAATTACTTTAGAATGGATGATTAGGGAAAGCCTCTCCAGGGAGTTGAAATTTGAGTGCAGATATGTAAAATGAGAGAAGCCAGTCAGCAAATGAATTGGAGATAGAAAAAAAATTAAAAGGAATAAAAAGTGCAAGTTGCTTAAGAAAATGTTTTTTTTGCAGAATTAGAAAAGAAATGATTGAAGGCACAGGTAATAAGAGAAGGCATCAGAGGGTTGATTAAGAGTCCACTCTCACCGAGCTTTGTAAACAATGTTATAGGATTTTCATGAATTGTACATTAAATTCAATGAAAAATTCAAAATCACTGGCACCGAGATTATCTAATATGTATATTTTAAAAATCATTCTGTTCCTGAGTGCAGTATAAATTTTAGAAAAGTCAGAATGGAGGGAAGGATAGTCATAACGCTGGTCGTTTAGAAACTTTCATATCACTTTTCAAAATTTCACTATGTAAATACTAGTGCACGGGTCCTGCACACACGTATATATGAGTGCAAATTATAAGATATTTTTCAGGATGTATTTGTAGAAGTAAAATCATAAGTCAAAATTACTGTACTTTTTGAACTTAAATTATTTCCCGTTCTTTTTTGTTATTACTATTATGTCTATAAAAATCCTTCTTTTTATTTTTATCATGTTTTTGCACATTTAGTTGAATGCTTGTTTTCAACAAAGTTGAAACAAAGCAAGATGCTTATATGCCAAATAGAATAAAGTTTGCTATAATCAGAAAACAAAATCATGTTTAGAGAATAGATTGTAAAATTTAAAACATTCTAATTACTTGACTTTCTTTTTCATAAATTTAAATACAATATCTGACAGAGCTTATCTATTTTGTCATTAAGAAAATTAATCTAAAGAATTGGCTTAGATATTATATCACAAACATATTCATAAAATATGTTTTGTTTTGTTTTTTGAGCTGGAGTCTCACTCAGTCGCCCAGACTGGAGTGCAGTGGCCGCTCCAGGCCACCGCAGCCTCGACCTGCTGGGCTTTGGCGATCCTTCCGCCTCCCGAGTAGGGGGAATTACAGGCACGTGCTACCACGACCGGCTGATTTTTGATTTATGGTAGAGATGAGGTCTCGTCAAGTTGCCCAGGCGGGTCTCGAACCCGCGGGCTCAGGCAATCCACTCACCTCAGCTTCCCAAAGGCGCGGGATTACAGGCTGAGCCACCGAGCCCGGCTCATAAAATGTGTTTTTAATCTCCTAAATAGTAGTATAAAGTTAATAAACTAAGAACTTAGACATCACTAACATAACCCACAAACAACTCTCAACACTTGACAGAGTGTTAGAATTTTATTCTGATTACATTTTCAATGATCAACATTATTAGAAAAGTATTTCCATTAGTACTTAACCTTGAAGAAAAAACAGAAGTTGTAGTCACATGTTTCTCATAAATGTTTTTATTTACATGATATCCATTATTTTCTTTCTGAATAAGCAGATTTATTGCCATCAGCATGCTATAGCTGTAAATAAATTTCAATACAGTATATAGAAACAGGAAATAAGATCCCTGGAACTTGGCCAGACTTTGATTTGGTCTCTTGTTAGAAGTAACATTAATTTGAAAGGATAGATTGATTGCTGACTTGGGGAAAATATTGTAGAGAGAAAAGTATCTGGGCAATAATGCAGCATCAAACTTTGCTGAGCATGTACTGAAAATGAAACTGTGTATACAAACGTGCAAAATGTATTGCTTAATTATAACAATTTGCTCAATTCCTATATTGCTTTCAAATTATCTAGTCATATATATGTGTTGTAAAACGAAAAACATTTTCGGTATTTTCATGTTTTAGCAAGTACATTAAACATATATATAAGCTAAGTTCCACCTTAAAATCTCTCATGTATAGCAACTATGCTTTCTATATTCTGAAAAACAAAATATTCTCAGAAAGGAATCTGAGACCTTAGGAGACTTTACAAAAAATATATAATTCATTTATTCTTTTAAAAAAATTTTTATTTTAAAATTGTGGGGTACAATTCAGGGTTATGTATACAAATATTAATTGTGCATGTGCCCTTGTTAATTTATTCTAATTTAAAGATTTGAATGTTTGAAAACTAATTTTATTTACTAGCAAATTAATTGTTATAAATATGCTCTTTAGTCTACTACTTTGATTAAAATATATTGTAACAGGCAAAATAATGACTTCTCATATGTATGCATGAGTAATGTTTGATACCTTTGAAACTGTTGTATTCCATGGCAAGAGGAATCAAATAAATTATATTGCTAATCAGCTGACTTTAACACAACAGCTGGATTAGTCCATAGTTCAATGTAATCACAATGGTTCTCAACTGTGGAAGATGGAGCAGAAAAGTGAGTTTCAGAGCAATCCATGTGATAAGAGAAAGACTTTACCGGTGTCTGAAAGTCTCTACTTGTTGCTGGTTTTGAAGATGGAAGGTGACTAGAAATTAGAGAATACCATCAGATAGAAAAGACCAAAAAAAGGAATTCTTATAATGAAATGAAGCCGTACCAATAACTTGATTTTAGCTCAATCAATCCCATTTTGAACATCTGACCTCCAGAACTATTAAATTTAAAAAGAATTATATTATTTCAAGCCACAAGTGGTGGCAATTTGTTACAGCAGCAATACGAAACTAATACATGCATGGACATATTTGTAAAAGTACTTATATGGAGATGAATTTTGTATTTCTTTCATAATGGTAATGTATGAAAATATAATCAATATAGCATCACCTCTTTGACTATATCCTATAGGGAAAGTATAAATTACAGGGATTGGGGGGATGAATAATTCTAATAGATCATGAAGCCAAGAATGATTTAGTACTATTTCTTTTGCAGCCTAAGTCCATCTTTGGGGTTGCTATAAAGAAAAACCTAAAATGGGGTAATTTATAAAGAAAAGGGATTTATTTGGTTTATGGTTCTGCAGGGTGTATAAGATGCAAGGTACAGACATTTGCTCAGCTTCTGGTGAGAGGTTCAGTTTGCTTTTACTCATAGGAAAAAGTGAAGGGGAGCTGGCATGTGCAGAGATTACTTGGCTAGTGGGGAAACAAGAGTTCAGGGGGAGGGTGGGTGGATGTCAAACTGTTTTTAAAAACTCGATCTCTTTGGAACTAATAGAGGGAAAACTCATTCATTACCAGGAGGATGGCACCAAGCCATTCAGGGCATCTGCCACTGTGACCCAAATAATATCCATCAGACCCCGCATCAAATTTCAATGTGAGGTTTGAGGAACGAACATTCACATTATAGCACAACCATATTGAACCTAGCAAGACATTTTAGTACTATAATAGCTTACTTGCAAATACTTCTTAATACCCAGATAACAAACTTTGTAGATCATATGTTCATCGACAAAAGAATTATAATTTGAGAATAAAAACATATTGGCTTTCTAGAAAATAAGATCCATAAATCCTAAATTTATTTAGGATCTCTTATAAGGAAAATGGAGTCAATTTATAGCATGCTTGTGGAAAAGGTTTTCCCATAAACACTGTTCATTCTCAGAGAAGTTTTTATTTTTGTTTTAAACTTGATTTTGGCTCTTGAGTTTCATATTTGACACTTTGTACTATATGTAGAGAGTGGCCTGAGAAATAAGTCTATATGTTTATACTAGGATGAGATAAGCAGAGTGAAATATGACTTTTTCTTATTTTCATCTAGCAGTTAAGAGGCTTGGGACAATTTTTACAGAAAATATTTTTAAACCAAAATATTTAATCAGAGAAGTAAACTTTGTATATCACTAATTCATTTATGTCTGCCCAAATAAAAAGTTGGAATTTTTAATTGTACATCTTTTTCAAACATATACAGAAATTATAAGCAGATTGGACAGATGACCTACGGAATTGTGGGATTGCTCCAAATCTAGACTGGTAATAAGGATTCTGAGCTTAAGTAATAAGAATTTAACACTAAGGGGTTTCATAAATGCCTTTAAATTCCAATTATTTAGTTGTTGGAATGCATTACCTACAAGGTCACTACATGATCATCCAAGAGACAGTATAAATGGAGTTTAAATAAATTTACGTTTGGCAGTAATGTCATCTGTGGTATAAAGCTACAAGCAAAATACAGTTAAATAAACACATTAAAGATGGAGCCCATGGAATGACAAATCTTTAAAAATGTGGAAAACTGATTGGACATCAGATATGATTATACCTAAATTTATTCTATATACACATGATATCCTGTGACTAGTAACTGCAACTACTAAATATATTCATTTTTTCCCTCAAGTTAAACTTACAAAAAACCATAGTCTTTATGAACTTAAATTTACTTATGTGTGAAATAATTTCCAAAATTTCTTATACACTTGTAATTCAATAAGATATGAGGGAGGAAAGTGAAGATATAAGAAAATTAGAAATTCGTGTCTGACATTCTTTTTAACAGATCATTTTTTGGCAATTATCTTATACTATAATAGTTCTGGACTGTGTATAACATTTATAAGAAAGAAAATTAAAGGTACTTCCTACTGATGAAAAATAAAATTGCATGATGATCATTTTAAAAGTAATTTTGTGTTGTAGAGGAAAAAAAGAAACAACGGGTTTTACAGGTTTCAGATAAGTACTAAAAGTAAAGATGCACTCTGTGATCAATTTAAAAACTTCCATTCTTATGACAAAGAAATGTATTGCAGCACACTAAAATCTTGGAGAGTCTCCACGTCCAGCAATTATTCTGCTTTTGTTAGAAATAGGAAAATTTACCACCATTGTGCCGTGCCTACATTATTTAAACTAAAAGAAAAAAAATTTTTTAATTACATACCAAGCCAAGAAGACATTCCTAAATATTTCTGAGGAAAATAACAAAAATAAAACCACAGCATTTTGAGACTAGAAATTCAACATTTTAGTATTGAATTCAATATCATTTCTCCTTTAAACATCATGAGATGTTTTCTTATTCGGTTTTATTTTAGTTCTCATGGAAAAGATATTTTATACCATCAAGATCTTCCCTAAAATATCTAGGATAATGGATGAAATGAACTATAATATATGACTCCAAGTATACGACTGACTTGGATGGGCTTAGAGGAACTACATCAGGTCTAGTCATGTACATGAATGTGTGAATATCTCTCATGTATTCTTCGATGTCATCATTATAATTCATTTAACTAACTATTTTTTCTCCCTTCTCTCCATCCCTTACTCACCATATTCAGATATTCATTCAATAAATCCTTATTCCATTGCCACAAAATGCCAGACCTACTTCCAGGCACTAGAGATACAGAAGTAAAAAAGAATGGTCAAAGATAAAATTGCTTACACCAAAAAAGTTTTATATTTTAATGGAGATAAACAAGAAAAAAGTATATATAGTAAGTTATACTGTGTTATAAATGTAAGAAGTTGAGTTTAGTAGAATAAAGAGTATTGGAATGGGCAGAAAATTTTCAGTTGTACCTGTGGCAATCAGTGATGTTCTTAGTGAAAGGGTGCAATTTGAATGTCACCACAAAATTATGTGGCTTAAAGCAGCAAGTATTCTATTTTACCTCAGTTTCTGTAAGTATGGAATTTGGGAAGGACTCAACTGGGCAGTTTTGACTTGAAGTCTCTCATGCAGTTGCATTCAAATAGTGACTAGAGCTGAAACATGCCATCTCACTTTATGCCATCTCAATGAGGTCTCTCTGCACTTGCAATTTGGAATCTTTTGCAGCATGGCAGCCTCAGGATGGCTTACATGGAGAGTCGCTTTTCCAAGACAAGTATTCTAGAAAAAAGGAAGGTCCACAAAGTCTTTTATGATATTTCTATGAAAGTCATATACAGTCCTTTCTGCCACAGTCACAGACTCACCGTGATTTAAGGGGAGTGAAACTAGACCTTGGTTCTTAATGTGAGGAGTCTGAAAGCCACACTCTAAAAAAGTACATGTAATGTTACATGCTGTTGTCACCATTGTGCAATATGTAGTCTACCACAGCCTAGTGATAAGGCTCTTCCTCTTTTAAAATGCCTGGACTTAAAAAGAGTTAAAATCTGCATCTTCATTTTCTTATGCAAAAACCTCACTAACTTTTTGTGAGGTTTGGCATATGTAAGCAATCAATAAATAACTATTTTTGTATATTTTGCTATTTGTAAATACTTATTTAATAAGTAACTATAGTATTTTGGATATTTTAACAGAAATTATAAATTCAATATAACTAGTGACTATATATATGTTATATATTATATGTGACTCATATTTCCCATATACACATTTGTATTATTTATTTTAATTTTAATTATTTAATGGAATGCACACCCAAACCACCCTGTTATGTAGAATGCTAACATAAGTATTATTCAATCATTTGTTCAACAAATACTTATTGAACACCCAATTGTTATCTTGTACCATTTTTTTCATATCTAGGAAAGAAAGAAAGATCTCTTGCCATAATGTATGATGAAATTTGCATAGTAAGAAAATAAGAATATGTAATTTAATGATATAAATATCTACTCAAAATTGAAATAAGTTTCATCCTAATTTAGAATATTTATCTTTCTCTTTCAAGTTTCAAAGTTTCTGGTATAAATGCATTATTGATGTATCCCTCAGTCGACATATCAAGTCATTATACCCAAACCACCTTGTATTGCTGTCAAGAGGGACACTACATTGGTATACTTCATTACTGTGTTTCATGTTGATTGGAGAGGATGATCAATTTTCCCCAAATATTTTACTCTCTTCCATTATAATAAATTTTTAGCTCTCCATATGTTAGAGTCTCTTTTTCCTGCTAGACTAATTTTTCCAGCCTTCTTCATAGATAGGCAAAATTGCATTACTAATTCTGGCCAACAAAATTTGAGAGGAAATAGGTCTTGAAACAATTTGACATGCATTCTTGTGGTAGTTTTCATTATTCTGCTGGTTGGAGATGAGATGGGGAAATTGCAGAAGGTCTTCTGCATCCGTAAGCAGAAGTCATTTGTTAAAGATAAAAGATTGGCCAGCCATGGAATGCTTAAATCTGGAGAGCAACGTCAGAAATAAACCTATATCTTTGCCACTGTATTTGGGAGTCTGTTTGTTAGAGCAGTAAACTCATTCAATTAATACCAGATAAGCAAATGGTAGGAAGTTCCCTTTATTAATCCCAATTCTCCTAGGTTTAAGTCTCTCAAACTGGATACCTGCCAGAGAGTGCAGCATTGTACACAGCAAAACAAATAATGATTGTATTGCATCCTAATTCATATGTATTAATGAATAGATGCATATAATAAACATATATATAAGTCCTTCTGATATAAATAAATGAAAAAAGAAAAGTAGAAAAAATTGAAAGAAGAAAATAGCTCTTCCTTTCAGTAGAATTTTATTTTTTAAATGTAGGAGGAATGATAGAAATAAAAAATTACTATTAACTAACACCAGAGCAGTAATTATTGCAGGCAAGAACAATCAATGATTGTTAAAATTAGTGGGCAAAACATGATGAGAAAAAGGCTATTTGCATAGTTTCAAAGTGTCTCCTTAGAAGATACTAATTTGTATAAAGGGAAAAATAGTAATTACAGTGAAGAAATCTGGCAGACACCATCTTAATCAAGTGATCAACTCATCAACACCAGTAATAAGATATACTGACATCATGTACACCCAGATATAATACACTAAGAAAGGAACAACATAACTTCAATGACATCCTTGCTCAAACTACACAATCTCTACCTAATCATGTGAAATTGACAAACTTAAATTGAAAGACAGTTTGCCAAAAAAAAACTGAGTAGTACTCTTCAAAACTGTCAAGGTCATCAAAGACACGAAAGACTGACAAGCTATTGCAGACTAAATGAGACTGGATATATATGACAAGTAAATGAGATCCTGAACCAAAAATAAATAAATGCTAGTGGAACAACTGGTGAAATTCAAATATGTTTTGTAAAGTAGTTAAGAGCATTATAGCAATGTTTCTTTTCTAGCTTCTATATTTGTACTCTGATTATGTAAGATGATAACAATAGAAATTGAGTAAATGGCTATGTGAACTTTGTACTATTTATTCAATTATAGTGGGTGAGGTTAATCTAAAATAATTTGAAAGTAAAAAATAAAAGGAGAGTGAAGCAATGGGTATCAAGTAGTCACAAAAATGGCCTTAACACTTCCTTTAACTTGACTAAACTCCAGTCAGAATTCTTCCTGGCTTTACTCCCTTGACCTCCCTATTCTTAATGCATTTACTTTGGAAAACTTTCATTGTAAATTCTTGCTTTTTCCTTTGAGATGTAAATCTTTTCCTAGCTTCGTGCCAGTTTTATAACAGTTTAACAACTTGAGAATATCTTTCTCAAGAACCTAGTAGTCCTGTCATTGAAATATAATCATCAAAGGAGATAGTGCCCCTCTCTCTCAGTCTCTGTGGGAGGATAGAAGCCTAACTTCCACAAGGTACAATTAACAAACACAGATGACCTAGTCACATTGACTAACTTCCCTCTAAGGTCCTCCAGTACTTTTTCACTAGCTCACACCATTGCTTTAAAACTCTGCTGCCTTTATTTTCAGGGGAGTTGTATTATTCCCTATTGCAATAATCTTGAACAAAGCCTTCCTTGCATGTTTAACTTATTAGTGCAATTTTTCCTTGATTATACTCAAAATTATTATTGACTGCCATTATACTAAACCATGATTTCATATGAATTTAGGAAACAATATTAATTAATTAAACTGTTAAATAAATAATACTTTATTTTTAAACTAAAACCTGAGGGGAATGAGACATTTAATCTAATTTTTTTTTTTTTTTAAGATTATCGTTGTGGAAGAACACGCTCCTAGGACTTAAGTATATTTTAACATTCACAACCAGCAGTCACACATATATATTTGGATTTTGGAGTACCCTACACATGATCAGCTGGCATAGCAGATAGTATATGGAAATATTGAAATCATGCTCCATCATCATCACTAACTAGGGAGTGTTATTTAGTATTTTAAACCCAGTGGTTTTCGTTTGTAAGCAGAAATCATAATGCCTATCTTGTAAAATCATTTGAGAATTAAATATTTAAGTAAAGTAGAAACCGCACAAGGACAAGTGTGTGTTAAACATTTCAATTAATGATAGTACTCTTTGCTCCTCATTAAAACTATTAAAGGAAAAATCAAGAAACTTAGTAAATGCCTTTCAAGAATTACTATTCCCACTGAAATATGATTTTTAAAAATGTTTTCCTGAGGTGACATTAAATTGAAACTTAATTAATTTGGCATTTTTAAAGAAAATCAGTAAGTATAATAAACTATCACACTGCCATGGAAATAAATCTGGTAAATGCCACTTACTGTTATTAGTCAACATCAGACAAAAATGATACAATTAATGATTGACTTTTAGGAAAAATGAAACAGTAGTAAAATAAACGATAGCTGCCTAGTTGCAAAATATTTGCTTTTATAACTAGCTATTTTTAAATGAATGCTGGTTTAAAAACTTCTACAATTATGGATTATTTTTATAGTCCTATCAAACTTTACAAAGGCAATTCCAGGTAAATTTGTGAATGACTTTGTTTTGAAGTAACTGATACTTCAAGAAATTACATGACTTTAAAGGGAAGGAGTACTTTACGTAGAGCATATTTGTTCCCTTACATGCTCATGGTTGTGAGGAAAATAGAATACGCCATTAAATCAAATTACTATGAGCAAATAAAAGAAATGTGCTTGTGTACAAGATGAAAGAAATTGTTTCATTTCTAAGTTATCATCAAAGATGTCTTGTTTCAATTACATCTTCATAATTTTTTCCTTATAGAATTTATGTCTAGTTAGATAATGGTTACATACAAAGAAAGCTATGAGGAAAACAAATCACCTAATTCCTAAGAATATACTTCTATAAATTAATTTTTAGATAAAATAAGGCACATAAAACCTACAAAGTAGCAACAGATGGGACATTTGTCTGTTTGCGTGTATATGTGCGTGTTTAACAGTAACACCCAGGGGTGTGTGGTCAGAGCATTTTATTCTGGGATGTTGGTAAACTTCAACATTGAAGGTCTTGCTCAAATCTGAAAAAAGCCCCAATTTTTACATTCTTAGTATAGCTGTGGCAGACAGGAATTTCAAAAATCTTTTCAACTAGAATGAAAGTAGAATACAAAGAACTTTAGTAGTCTGCTTTAAAAAGAAAGGAGTTCTGATTGAGTCAGGGAAGAATAGTTTCTAAGGCTTTCTGGCCGATTCTTCATGAGATCCTGTGGGGG
Organism: Tarsius wallacei; assembly: GCA_963574415.1. Taxonomy (NCBI): domain Eukaryota; kingdom Metazoa; phylum Chordata; class Mammalia; order Primates; family Tarsiidae; genus Tarsius; species Tarsius wallacei. The sequence goes on along the minus strand of CAUYQG010158668.1, from coordinate 6,332 downwards.
GGTGCAAAGTATGTAGATAGCTCCTTGGTGATCTTTCACTTCCCACTTTTCAGCTTACTTCTTGGTATAGAATATCAACTTGATTCCAGAGTATCCTTCTTTATCCCTTGATCTGTCCATTGTTTAAATAATGAAAAAATATCATCTGATCCCATTAACTTACAACTGCAACCTCCTTCTTCTCGAATCCATTTTTGCATGAAATTTCTCATCTTTTTCCAGATAAATGACCTCAGAAATGAGTTGAGTGATATAGCATTATACTAAAATAACATTAAAAGTCTGCAATATTCCTATAAAAAGATATGTATGTTTAGGGTAATGGTGGAGAAAATAATTTCTTCCCATTGTTTCTTCCATTTAACTGGTATAAAAATATTCTGTGTTCTTATATTTTTTATTAGTAATATTATACTTACAGATATAATGAAATAGCATATCTGAGTATTTTCTATGAAAATAAAATTGGATCAATTGCTAGCTACTTATTGAAGGATTCATATTCACTCTCTAAAGTGAAGACGACTTTGATGCAATACCAACTTAGAAATCTATCAGTTGTTTCCAATAAAACTTTCTGTGATGATAGAAGTGTTCAATATCTTCTGTGTATACTATGGAGTTACTACTCACATGTGACTACTAAGCAGCTGAAATTTGGATAGTGTAATTGAGGACCTCCATGTTTTGTGTAAATTTAACTAATTAAAATTTCAACAGCCACTTGTGGTTAATTGCTATAGTACCGTACAGTATAAACCAGATCATCTTATGGGCTCTCTTATAATTCTCAGTCTTTGAAATTCTGCCATAGTTTTACATCTGTTTTTCTACTTACAACAATACACTCTGTACCCTAACTGTAGAAAAAAAATAGCTTGTATGTGCAAGTTTGACTTTGATATAAACAACTAAGCAAATAATTATAAGTGAACAGTATGACCAACTGTTTATTTTATGCAGATGAAGATACAAAAGCATTTTACATTCTAGACTATTTATGTATAGAAGGTTAAGTTGAATATTTTTGATATGCATGTTGGGGTACAGAAACTTCTAGATGATTCTATTACTAGAAATTTTTATGTGATAGTTGATACCACAAATATTGACTTTTAAGTTATTATTATTACCCCAATTTTGTCATATTAAGAAGCAATTTGAAGTATGTGGCTGAATAGTTATTATTACAATCAGTATCTCAAAGGACTTACAAATATCTGTTATAAATACATGCTCTATTACCTTACAGATTTCTAAACAAACACTCAATTTTTAAAATCCATAAGTAATAAGAATCATTTGGAATAGAACAATGTGTCCTATGCAGTTAATATTCTGCATAAAATCAATTGCTGGTAGAATAATGTACAAAATATAGAAATTACTTTCAAATTAATATTATTTAAATGAAATTTCTACTTACTACTGGTCTTAAAATTCTCAGCTCAAATCTTACCCAGAAAAGTAGAATCATTTTAGTTGTTTTCAGCCAGAAACATATAAAAAAATGATTTTCCCTTTCAGACTTTCTTCTTTGTTTAATTAAGTTATATACTATGTAAATCTCAATTCATACAATAAACCTTGTATTATTTTTTCTACAACTAAATAATGTCTCCTGCAAACCTTAATTCTGCCAGGCTAGTGAAAATTTTGTTTTAGTCAATTCCCTGCTCTGGGTTGAATCTTTAACCAGTGTCAAAGTTCTGCCAAGGTACATCCGCTACTCCTTCTTGTTCTCACTTCAGTTAGGCCTTCAGGTCTGCAGTTTCTCTGCCATCACTTTGATGACACCACTGGATGCAAGGGTGCCATATTGTTGCCCTAGGCCACACGGAGCCAAAAGAGTGCTGCAAAAAGTCTTAGCACTGTGCTTTCCAGTCTAGGAGCCACTCAACATGTGTGGCGATAGAGCTCTTGAAGTATGTCTGATTGGAACTGAATCTTGTCATAAGTATAAAATGCACACCGATTTTAAAGACTCTGTTCTTAGGTGTCAAAATCTTTTAAGGCATTCTGCCGTTTATTTTTTCTCATTTTCAAAGTTTGTGGGTCAGTCAGGGATACAGACACATCAGTGTGTATACTAGCTTGATAGGAAACTGTTGATAATCTTGGGGGATAGGGCAACAGGCCTGAAAAGCTTCCACAACTCTTTTATGGATTTTCTCAGATATTTTCTCTGTGATAGATTTCTTTGAATTGTATTGTCAAAATAGCATAGATTTTGAAATAATAAACACATATATACATAAATACATCCACACGTGATTTTTTTTCCTCTACATTCTGCTATATGCTCATCCCCTCCCAAGTATCAGAATGATCATACTGAATGAATCGGAGAAGGTGTAATAGGACACAGAAATAATATACCAAGAAAATAAGCCAGTTAATTTCTCAAAAGCACTATATGCAAGAGCATCAATAAAAATGAATATATAGTGAGGAAAAAATATGGGATCTTTATAAAAAGACAATACCTTGGTAAAATGAAAATAACAAGAGAAAAAATTTTAAAACACCATAAATATATAAAATACATTTTTCTATTTTCCCTAAAATGACATTATTTTACATACACTGATATGTCATCAGCTTGTTTTTGTTCAATTATATATTATTGACGAACTTCTAAGTCAATACCGATGGATACATGTTTATTTATTTATTTTTAACTTCTATTTGTATTCTGTGATGCTAATATACATAATGTATATTAGCATTGCTTTGGGAAGAAATATATTGTTTCTATTTTTATTATAATGAGTGTAATCACTTTATTTTACAAATGATATTGCACATATATCTGAGTAGACAAAAATGATTGTAACAGGCTGTTCTGAGCAGTGTAAATCTGTATATAACAGGATTGAAAAATTAATTTCTTTTTTTTTTTTTTTGAGTCAGAGTCTCACTCAGTCGCCCAGACTGGAGTACAGTGGCTGCTCCCGGCTACCGCAGCCTCGACCTGCTGGGCTCCGGTGATCCTTCTGCCTCAGCCTTCCCAGTAGCTGGAACTACAGGTGCACGCTACCACGCCCGGCTAGTTTCTGATTTATTGTAGAGATGAGGTCTCACCAAGTTGCCCAGGCGGGTTTTGAACCCGTGGGCTCAGGCAATCCACTCACCTCAGCCTCCCAAAGCGCGGGATTACTGGCTGAGCCACCGAGCCCGGCCTGGAAAATTAATTTCAACCATTTTCTATTATTAAACCAGATGATATTCCCAATATTCCCAAATACCTTGTGTAAAATAGGTTAGTAAATGTGTGTTAACGATTCAGGAGATTACAACAATTACTTCCACCTTTTGGACATCGTAGTCAACAACAAAAATTTTCTTATCAATATTTAAGTCAGTATTGATAACTACTAACAGATGGCACAAGACAAATCACAGTTTGAACTTGGGTGGCAGTGAATTGGGTAGCGGGTTCACTGAAACAAATGACCAGCTAGCGAGGCACGTTTGCCCTGGTATTTCATTAAACACCCTTAAGCCACTTTCTTGATATCATTTACTGTGTCAGTTGGAGTTCCACTTTGTGTAAGATATATTTGTAGAAATGAGATTTTGGATTTAATTGGTAAACGTAAATAAAGTTTTGATGGATACTTACAAACTTCTCTAAATATATATACAAATATTATATTTACTCACCAAACTTAATTCCATTTCCTCTTCTTCACAAACCTATATTTCTCAGTTTACTTTGTATACATAGTTTCTTTTGCCACATACTAATTAGATTTTGTGTAAATAAAAAGTAAAATTATATTTTATTAAACTACTAAAACCTGGGAACTGTGGTAGAGGCTAGCCTTTGAAACAATGGAATGAATCTTCAACAAAATTTTCTTGATCTTTACATGTAATGATAATCAGCTGGAAACTTATCTAGAAAACCAAATATCTCATCCTCTTACCTTCCTTAGTTGAGATAGTACTACTCTGCTCCCCAACAAGATTTAAAACAAGAGATTACAGACAATTTACCCATAGAGACAGAAAGCGAGAGAGAGCGAGAGAGAGAGCAAGAGAATTATAGCTTTTTAAATGTTCTTAATATGCTCTTTTCTGCACATACTTGACAGTATTAGAAAAGAACCAATTAAAAAGCAGTTTTGACATGCTGATCAAAGTTGTTTTTTAATGTTTCAATTAGAAGATGTCTTTTTACTCCTGATTTTAAGCATTTTCTCATATGTTATTATTCAATTTTTCTAATGTATTATTTTTGTTAATTTGTACAATTATTTAATGTTTATTAGACTTCATTCATTCAACTAAGATGTAAGAAACACCCAATTTGTTCCAAGTAATTTTCTAGGCATTGGAGACATAGAGATTAGCAACTAGATATGTTCCTTATTCACATGGAATTTTCTGTCAAATGAAGAAATAGTAGATAGAGCTTAACAGTTGCATTTCTATAATAAATATTTACAGAGCACTGTTTTATATGCTGTGTTATTTGTGTTGGAGATGCAGTGATGACTCAAACAGACAAGTCTCCTGATCCCACATATATTTTATTCTAGTCAGGTAGTAAGAAATGAATGAGTAGGCAATTAAGTGATACTATAATTTCAGAATAATAATTCTTATGGAGAAAACAAAAGCAAATAAAAGATAAATGTACCTCTTTTTATTGTTCTTTTCTTTTTTTTGCTTTACAGATATTGTTTTATTTGTTTTTGTTTTTGCAAATTGAAGATTTGTGGCAACCCTACATTGAACAAGTCAACAGGCACCATTTTACCAGCAGCATGTGCTCACTTTGTGTCTCTGTGTCACATTTTGGTAATTCTGGCAATATTTTAAACTTTTTCATTATTATTATTTCTGTTATCATGATCTTTGATCAGTTATCCTTGATGCTATCATTATAATGGTTTGACGCTTTTCAAACCGTGACCTTATAAGACAATGAACTTACTGATTTAATTTCTGTGTGTGTTCTGACTCTTCCACCAACCAGCCGTTTCCCTGTGCCCTCACAGATAGTGATTACTCTGATGGGTCTGGACAAAGGACATTGAAAACCTTCTGGCAAAGATTCACCATTTTAGATGCTATTAAGACGATTTGTAATTCGTGGAAGGAAGTCAAAATATCAGCATTCACAGGACTTGGAAGAAGTTGATTCCAGCCTTCACAAATTACTTTGAGGGTATCAAGACTTCAGTGAAGGAAGTAACTGCAGATATAGTGGAAATAGCATGAGAACCAGAATTAGAAATGGAGCCTGATATGTAACTAAATTACTGCAATCTCATGAAAGAATTTGAAAGAAGTTCTGTGGGTAAAATGCTGTCCAACAGCATCACATGCTACAGAGAAGTCTTTTGTGAAAAGAAGAGTCAATAAATGTGACAAACTTTATTGTCTTTGTTGTCTTACTTTAAGAAATTACCACAGCTACTCCACCCATCAGCAACCATCACCCTAATCAGTTAGTAGCTAGTGGGAAACTGCCAGGGGAAGGGGAGCACACCTCATCAACAAGGGTACCTGCATAATGAACATTTGTATACCTAATCCTGAAACATACTCCACATCTTTAAAATAAAAAAATAAAAATGGAGGCAAGACCCTATACCAACAAAATGACTACAACTCACTAAAGGCTCAAATAATTGCAATTTTTAGTAATACAGCATTTTAAAATTAAGGTATGTACATTGTTTTGTTGATAAAATGCTATTGCTCGCTTAATAGACTACAGTATAGTGTAACATACTGTTTTTAAATTTTTATTTTAAAGATGTGGGTTGGATGCAATTCAGAGTTAAGTATACAAATGTTCATTAATGCAGGTACCCTTGTTGATGAGGTGTGGGCCCCCCCCCCCCCCCCCGCCGGCCGCCGCCGGCGCCGCCCCCCCCCCCCGCCCCCCCCCCCTCACGGGCCCCCGCAACAAGAACCGCAAAACACACCCCACCCCACTCGCCGTAGCGGTACCTGCCCCGGGGGGGGGGCGCCAGGATGGGCCGTACTGGGAAACTGTGGGGGGGGGGAGGGGCACACACCTCATCAACAAGGGTATCTGCATTAATGAACATTTGTATACTTAACTCTGAATTGCATCCCACCCACATCTTTAAAATAAAAATTTAAAAACCGTATGTTACACTATACTGTAGTCTATTAAGGCGAGCAATAACATTTTATCAACAAAACAATGTACATACCTTAATTTTAAAATGTATTACTAAAAATTGCAATTATTTGAGCCTTTAGTGAGTTGTAGTCATTTTGTTGGTATAGGGTCTTGCCTCCATTTTTATTTTTTTATTTTAAAGATGTGGAGTATGTTTCAGGAT
>CAUYQG010158660.1:0-13209 GCA_963574415.1 Tarsius wallacei | reverse complement strand
GGACCTGCTGGGCTCTGGCGATCCTTCCGCCTCAGCCTTCCAAGTAACTGGAACTACAGGCGTGCGCTACCACGCCCGGCTAATTTTTTTATTTATTGTAGAGATGAGGTCTTGCCTGCCCAGGCGGGTCTTGAACCCATGGGCTCAGGCAATCCACTCACCTCAGCCTCCCAAAGCGCGGGATTACAGGCTGAGCCACCAAGCCTGGCTAGTTCTTTCTTTCTTTCTTTTTTTGAGTCAGAGTCTCACTCTGTTGCCCAGGCAGGAGGGCAGTGGCATGCTCATGGCCACTGCAACCTTGACTTGCTGGGCTCAGTCCATCCTTCCGCCTCAGCCTTCCAAGTAGCTGGAACTACAGGTGTGCGCTACCACACTTGGCTAATTTTTTGATTTATTGTAGAGACAAGGTCTTGCCAAGTTGCCCAGGCTAGTCTCAAACCCCTGGGTTCAGGCAATCCTCTCGCCTCGGCCTCCCAAAGTGCCTGGATAATAGGCATGAGCCACTGCACCTAGTCTCCTCCAATTCAATTCTGACAGTTTCCGCCTGGAAATAGTGTCAGATCCCATGGCCTGAGGGCCCAAATTGCCCCATTTCCTTCAGACACTAAATCACAAGTGCAGACCTCCAGAACTTCTGAACAACCAGCTTCAAGTTGGGGTTCCCATGACATTTGCTTGAGGTTAGAGTAATTTGCTGAAGTGGCTCATGGAACTAAGGGAAACCTTTGTATTTGCCACTTAATATGATACAGAAATATTATAAAGGATATAGATGAAGACACAGGGTGAAGCATGGGGGAAAGGGCACAGAGCTCCCATGCCTTTCCTAGGTATGCCACCCACCAGGAGCCTACACATGTTTAGTTATCCGGAAGTTCTTCACATTCTGTCCTCTTGGGGTTTTATGAAGGCTTCACTGCAGAGGCATGACTGATAAGCCATTGGCCATTGGTGATCACCTTCACCTTCAGCCCACTCCCCTTATCAGAGATTGGGGTGGTGGGGCTGAAAGTCTCAACCCTCCAGTCCTGCCTTTGTTTTTCTGGGGACCAAATGTACCCTGAAGCTATCACTCAACACTAACATACAAAAAACAGCACTATTGGGATTCCAAGGATTTTAGGAACTCTATGCCAGAAAAACAAGACAAAGGTAAAAACAAAAAATCATATATGTGTGTATATACATAATTTTTTTTTTTGAGTCAGAGTCTCACTCTGTCTCCCAGACTGGAGTTCAGTAGCACACTCACGGCCACCGCAGCCTCAACCTGCTGGGCTCAGGCGATCCTTCCGCCCCAGCCTTCCAAGTAGCTGGAACCACAGGTTCCACCACTCCTGGCTAATTTTTTTTTTTTTTTGCAGAGACGAGGTCTCACCATATTGCCCAAGCGGGTCTCAAATCCATGGGCTCAGGCAAACCTCTTGCCTCCGCCTCCCAAACTGTTGGGATTATGGGCGTGAGCCACTGACCCAGCAAATATATATTTTATAATATCACACTCATTGAGCAATTTTTTCCCCATTTCCTCTTCCTTCTAGCCCCTGGCAACTACCAGTCTATGTTCTGTCTCTTATGGATTACCTCTTCTGGATATTTCATATAAATGGAATAATATATGACCTTTTGTGTCTGGCTTCTTTCACTTAGCGTGATGTTTTTGAGGTTCATCTACACTGAAGGTGTGTCAGTACTTCATTCCTTTTTATGGCTGATTAATGTTCCATTCTATGATATCCCACAGTTCGTTTCTCCATCGATTGATGGGTATTTGGGCTATTTCCACCTTTTGGCTCTTGTAAATGGTACTGCTGCAAACATGCACATAACTGTATTTGAATTCTTTTGAGTATGTACCTAGAAGTAGAGCTGTTGGGTCACATGCTAATTCTGTTGAAATTTTTTGAAGAGCTGCCAAACTCTTTTCTACAGAAGCCACACCATTTATACTCCCCACCATCCATGTACAAGAGTTCCAGTTTCTCCACATCATTGCCAACACTTGTTATTTTACTTTTTGCTGTTGTTCTAGTCATCCTAGTGGATAGGAAATGGTTCCTCACCTTGGTTTTGATTTGTATTTTCTTAGTGACTAATGACTTTAAGTATCTTCTGATGTGTTTGTTAGCCATCTGTACATCTTCTTTGTACAGATAAGAGCCAGATGTTATTTTTCGCCTATCAAATTTGCAGACGTGATCTTAAAATGTTAATAATGCTGTTATATTATTGAAGCTATCTTAGATGAAAAATGCTAAGTGTGCAACTGTTTATGTGCTGCCTAATAATATAAAAAATGACATGTGTTCAAAATGGATCTCTTCTTAGCTCAATTTTGGTTGAGGCATACAGACAACAGATGTTGTATTCCAAGTGAGTGTCAAACTGACCATGGTAAAGACATTTCCAAATAGATATCTGAGAACCCATGAGACAACTCAGCCGTACTGAGTCAGATGTTTAGAGATTAGAGGTTTTTGGAGAAGGCTGCAGGTTGAAGCCTGGTGAGAGGGACTTAGGATGAATTCCCTGTAGTGGAGATTCAGCACATTGTCAGATGTAAATACAATAAAATTAGACATATATCAGGGCTGAGAAGAAGTGAACTAATGTTCATTTGTTGCCTAGAAATCAAAAGGATAAAAGGGCTGTGACTACCTGCAGAACAAAGGTTCCATCCGTATTTTTCTTTTTTTTTTTTCCAAGTCGGAGTCTCACTCTGTCACCCAGTCTAAAGTGCAGTGGCATGCTCACGGCCACTGCAGCCTTGACTAGCTGGGCTCAGGCGATCCTTCCGCCTCAGCCTTCCAAGGAGCTGGAACTACAGGCATGCACCACCACGCCCAACTAATTTTTCTTAATTTATTGTAGAGACAAGGTCTCTGTCACTCAAACATTGCCTGAACAAACTCTTCAATAAATACAGATGTGGCCGGGTGCAGTGGCTCACACCTATAATTCCAGCACTTTGGGAGGCCAAGGTGAGAGGATTGCCTGAGTCCATGTGCTCAAGACCAGCCTGGGCAACTTGACGAGACCTCATCTCTACAATAAATCAAAAAATTATCTGGGCATGGTGGCGCGTGCCTGTAATTTCAGCTACTTGGAATGCTGAGGTGGAAGGATCACCTGAGTCCAGCAGGTCAAGGCTACAGTGGCCATGAGCATGCCACTGCACTCCAGGCTAGGTGACAGAGTGAGACTCCGACTCAAAAAAGAAAAAAAGAAAAAGAAAAAAAATTACTATATCAGCCACACCATAAGAGGAGAAGTCATCCCAGAGAGCACCAAACTATCTTAGCACATGTCCAAGCAGGAAAAACTTTCGGCTGAGCATAGTAGCTCATACCTGTAATCTCAGTACTTTGGGAGGTCGAGGCAGGGGGATTGCTTGAGCCCAGGAGTTGGAGACCATACTGGGCAACATAGCAAGACCTCATTTCTACAGAAAACATTAAAAAATCAACCAGGCATGGTGGCACATGCCTGTAGTCCCAGCTACTCTGGAGGCTCAGGAGGGAGGATTGCTTGAGCCCAAGAGGTTGAGGCTGAGATAAGCTGTGATTCTACCACTGCACACCAGCCTGGGTGACAGAGTGAGATCCTGCCTCAAAACTAAGAGGGGAATGGGAGGGGAGGTGAGGGGAGGAAAGAGGGAGGGAGGGAAGAGGGAGAGAAGGAGTGGGAGAGAGAGTGGGAGAGAAAGAAAAGACTATTCTTTCTCCATCGAGTTGTCTTGGCCCTTGTCAAAAATCAATTGACCAGCCAGGCATGGTGGCTCACATCTGTAATTCCAGCACTTTGGGAGGTAGAGGCAAGAGGATGGCCTGAGTCCACAGGTTTGAGACCAGACTGGGCAATTTGGCAAGACCCTGATTCTACAATAAATAAAAAAATTAGCCAGGCATGGTGGCGCAGGCGCGATGTAGTTCCAGCTACTTGGAAGGCTGAGGCAGAAGGATTGCCTGAGCCCAGCATGTTGTGGCTGCTGTGGTTGTGAGTGTGCCACTGTCCTCCAGCCTGGGTGACAGAGTGAGACTCCATCTCAAAAAAAAGAGTCAGTTGACCATAGACATATTATTTATTCCTGGGCACTCAATAAATCTCAGTTATATACCTTTAGTCTGTATGTCTATCCTTATACCAGTATCACACTGTTCTGATTATTATCACTTTGTAATAAGTTTTAAAATCAGGAAGCTTTTCAACTTTGTTTTTCTTTTGCAAGATTGTTTTTTCTAATATGGGTCCCTCGTCTTTCCATATGAATTATAGGATCAATTTCTGCAAAAATTGCCTGCTGGGATTTCAACAGGGATTGCACTGAATCTTTAGATCAATTTGGGGTTTATTGCCGTTTTTACAGTATTAAGTCTTCTCATTTAAACATGAGATGTTTACTTTCGTAATGACTTTATGGTGTCTACAAGAAAAAGTCTAAACTATGCTACCTGAATTTTGCCTTACTTTCTAATTTGAGTCCATATAAGGTACTTTGACCACACACATTCTTTACTTTGGCCGTGCCAATTATTCCTATGTCCTCGAAACAGAATAGGCCCTCACCAAAGTTTGAATTCAAGAGAAGAATAATTATGCATCCCAAGCATCAAACTCAATGCCTATGAAGGTATCTTCTCAGTAAAAATTTGCCAAATGGCCGGGCTCAGTGGCTCAGCCTGTAATCCCAAGCTTTGGGAGGTCGAGGTGAGTAGATTGCCTGAGCCAGCGGGTTCAAGACCTGTCTGGGCAACTTGGCGAGACCTCGTCTCTACAATAAATCAAAAAATTAGTCAGGCGTGGTGGCGTGTGCCTGTGGTTCCAGCCACTTGGAAGGCTGAGGTGGAAGGATCACCTGAGTCCAGCAAGTCAAGGCTGCGGTGGCCATGAGCATGCCACTGCGCTCCAGCCTGGGCAACAGAGTGAGACTCCTACACACACAAAAAAAGAAAAAATAATTTTCCCCAAGACACTCTCTAATTCCCAGTTCCTTGACTTCCTTTGAACATCTATGGCACGTGATGCCACATTTTTGTACCTAATAAGGCATGTATTTTTAATTTGCGTTCCCCCTAGGAAAATGAAAACGCCTTAAGAGTCAAGTGCATGGTAAATGTTCAACCCATATTCATTGTGCTGAACTTTGCATTGTCATACATTTCATCCATGGGGACTAACATTACCCTTTTCTTCCTCCCCAGGTGATGTTCTGGTGTTCCTGGATAGTCACTGTGAAGTGAACAAGGTATGGCTACAGCCTTTGCTGAAAGCCATTGCCAAGGACCCCAAAATGGTGGTGTGCCCGCAGATAGATGTCATTGACCACATAAGCCTGGAGTATAAGCCCTTCCCCCTCGTAAGGGGAATTTTTGACTGGAAACTACAGTTTAAATGGGATAATGTTCTCTCTTATGAGATGGACGGGCCAGAAGGACCTACTAAACCAATCCGGTGAGATTTCTTCTGCTTTGGGGAAAATAGCATATGTGCTAAAAAAAAAAAAAAAAAAAAAAAAGACCAGGCATGATGGCTCACACCTATAATCCCAGCACTTTGGGAGGCCGAGGGGAGAAGATTACCTGAGCCCAGGGGTTTGAGACCAGCCTGGGCAACTTGGTGAGACCTCATCCCTACAATAACTTTTTTTTAAAAAGTAGCCAGGCGTGGTGGTGCACGTTTGTAGTTCCAGCTACTTGGAAGGCTGAGGCAGAAGGATCACCTAAGCCTGGCAGGTCAACCCCAGCAGGTCAACCCTGTGGTGGCCATGAACGTACCACTGCACTCCAGCCTAGGCGACAGAGTGAGACTCCGACTCAAAAACAAAAAACAAAAAACAAAAAACCCTGAAAATGTACATATCGCCCCAGTTTGGAAAACCACCATGGTTAGTACTCCTCTGATTTTAGATGTCCATTTTTAGAATGTAGACTACTCTCAAAAGCAAGTTGTGCCAGGAGCGGTGGCTCATACCTGTAACCCTAGCACTTTGGGAGGCAGAGGTGAGAGGACTACCTGAGCCCAGGAGTTGGAGACCAGCCTGGACAACATGGTGAGACCATGTCTCTACAACAAATATAGAAAATTAACCACTGCGTCTGGCTTAATTTTTTTTTTTTAGAATTTTTATTTTATTTATTTATTTATTTATTTATTTGAGTAGGAGCCTCACTCTGTCGCCCAGGCTGGAGTGGAGTGACATGCTCACAACCACTGCAGCCTACACCTGCTGGGCTCAGGTGATTCTTCTGCCTCAGCCTTCCAAGTAGCTGGAACTACAATTGTGCGACACCACATCTGGCTAATTTTTTGATTTATTGTAGAAACGAGGTCTCGCCAAGTTGCCCAGGCTGGCCTCAAACCCATGGACTCAGGCAATCCTCTTGCCTCTGCCTCCCAAAGTGTTGGGATTACAGGCATGAGCCACTGCGCCTGGCTTTTTTTTTTTTTTTTTTAAGAGATAGAGTCTTACTATGTTGTGTAGGCTGGTCTCAAACCCCTGGGCTCAAGCAATCCTCTTACCTTGGCCTCCCAAAGTTCCAGGATTGCAGGTGTGAGCTACCACACCTGGCCAGGAACACCTTACTCTTGATAAGCAACTTTGCCTCCTAATTCAAGGATGAAATAAAGACTAAGAACTGGAAGGAATGATTGTGAAATTATTAAGCACTTTATGCTAGAACCATTGATGTTATGAACACTCTGTAGCCATACTGCAAACCTGCCACTGTTTACTCTACCCAGCTAAGCCTTTGGCAATGCCTCTCACATCTCAGCTGTCCATATCGTTGGCAGACCCCATAGACCAAGCCATCCCTGCCTCAGACAGGGATTCCACACCATAGGGGACAGTGTGGCCTATCGGCTCCCTTCCTCACCTATTCCAAGCTCTTTTTTTTTTTTTTTTTTGAGTCTTAGTCTCTGTCACCCAGGCTGGAGTGCAGCGGCATGCTCACAGCCACCGCAGCCTCGAGCTGCTGGCCTCAGGTGATCCTTCTATATATGTAGTTGCCTTTATGATAAGATGCAGATTCATTTCTGCATCCTCTGCTGTCTAAGACTCTGGTCTTTCCTCTGGTCCAGTTTCGTAGCTTCCACACATTCACATACTGAGACTTTATTCACGGTGTTCCCTTTTTCAGAATGGCCTTTCTTCTGTTCTCTAAACTTTTGTAAGTCTGCTTTTTCTAGAAGGGTTTGCACAAAACTTAAATCTCTTATAATGCCATTCCTAACCATCCTTGGTCCTTGCCCCTAATTCTGAACACATTTAGTCAATTATTGTCCATAGAATCACTTAGTACTCAATATATACCATGAATTGACATTAATCTTCATATGTAAGGATGATCTATAACTCTTTGATTCTCTGGTATCTTTCGCAATCTCCAGAAACACTGTTCACAAAGACACAAGGTGAAGGGCATACCTGGAGTGTGCATAAAGGCAGCCTTCACTTAGGCCAAGTATCCCTCTCAGCTTCAGTATCCTCATCTGTAAAATAGTGATAATAATGATGATAAGGCCAGGCGAGGTGGTTCATGCCTGTAATCCCAGCACTTTGGGAGGCAGTGAGTCTAGGAGTTCCAGACCTGCCTGGGCAACATCATGACACCTTGTCTCTAAGAAAAAAACCCCAAAAAATTAGCTAGGCATGGTGGTGAATACTTACTTGTAGTTCTAGCTACTCAGGAGGCTAAGGCGGAAGGATCACCTGAGCCCAGGAGGTCAAGGCTGCAGTAAGCCGTGTTCATACCACCACACTCCAGCCTGAGCTACAGAGTGAGACCTTAACTTGAAAAAAGAAAGAAAAAAATAGCCGGAGGCCACAGGATTGCCTGAGTCCAAGGGTTCAAGACCAGCCTGGGTAAATTGGCGAGACCTCATCTCTACAATAAATCAAAAAATTAGTCAGGTGTGTTGGTGTGTACCTGTGGTTCCAGCTACTTGGAAGGCTAAGGTGGAAGGATCGCCTGAGCCCAGTAGGTCAAGGCTGCAGTGACCGTGAGCATGTCACTACACTCTAGCTTGGGCAGCAGTTGAGACTCTGACTCAAAATAAATAAATAAAGTTAAGTTTTCTGAAGGCTAGTTAACTGAGACAGAAAATCTCACTATATGTTAAATTAAAGAAATTAAGCCATAAATAATTTTATGTTTGTATAATACCAATTGTGTGATTATATATGTGCATGTTATATATAATATACATATTAATATTATATCATTATAATATATAAGAAAAAGTTATTTTAAAAGGTTAAAGAACATTAATCTTATTTATTTATATGTTATTTTTATAAATTTAAGGGGTACAAGGGCAATCTTGTTACATGGATCTATTACAAAGTGGGGAAGTCTAGGTTTTGGGGTAACCATCTCTCAAATAATGTACATTGTACCCAATGAGTAATCTCTCATCACTTATCCCCCTTCCAACCCCTGACTCATCCAAGTCTCCAGCATCTGTCACTGCACACTCTATCTTCACGTTTACACATTTTTTTAGCTCCCACTTATAAGTAAGAACATGCAGTATTTATCTTTTTGTCTCTGAGTTGTTTTACTTAAGATAATGACCTCTGGTTCCATCCATGTTGATACAAAAGATTTCATTATTGTCTAATACCTAAATAGTATTCCATGGTGTATATATACATTTTCTTTTTCTAATCCTTTACTGATGGACATTAAGGTTGGTTCCATGACTTTGCTAATATGAATAGGTATCTTTTTGATATAATGATTTATTTTCCTTGGGTATTTACCTAGTAATGGGATTGCTGGATCAAATAATAGATCTACTTTTAGTTCTTTGAGAAATCACCATACTATTTTCCATAGAGGTTGTACTAATTTACATTCTCGCCATCAGTGTTACGAGTGTTCCCTTTTCTCTGCATCCTCACCAACATCTGCTAGATGATATAAGGCATTAATTAGCATTTTTTTCTCTTTTTTTTTTTGGAATTAGAGTCTTACTCATGGCCACCGCAACCCAACCTGCTGGGCTCTGGCAATCCTTCTGCCTCAGCCTTCCAAGTAGCTGGAACTATAGGCATGCACCACCTTGTCCAGCTAATTTTTTATTTATTGTAGAGATGAAGTCTTATCAAGTTGCCCAGGCTGGTCTCAAACCCCTAGACTCAGGCAATCCTCTCACTTCAGCTTCCCAAAGTGCTGGGATTACAGGCATGAGCCCCTCACCTGGCCTAGTGTTTATATCTGTAGAGATATGTTTTTTCCCACTTACAGTAGTTCTAACAACCACCAAAAAAAAAAAAAAAAAAAAAAGTAGATGCATTAGGAGTTTTGGAAAGTTTACAATAGTCAAGCAAAATCCTGACCTTGGGTTTAGGGACCAATGATAATTTGAGGCCTCCCCAGCTCACTGATACACGGGCATCACCACCACCAAGAGATATGCCCTCCCGTACCCCCAGGTCTTTTTCTAAGTACACAGTGAGTGAGACCCTTTCTCACTTTCTCCCTGCTATACTAAGACCATTGCCTTTTTTATCTCTATGACTCAGCAATTCCCCTATTGGAAATGTACCCAGAGGAACTTCAAATTATTCTACAAAAAAGATACCTGCACACGCATGTTTGTTGCTTCTCTATTCACAACAGACATGGAACCAACCATGTTGCCCATCAAAGTTGGACTGGATTTTTAAAATGTGGTACATATACACAATGGAATATTATGCAGCCATAAAGAAAGACAAACATATGAACTTCACAGCAACTTTGATGGATTTAGAGTCTATCACACTCAGTGATCTACCACAAAAACAAAGAACAGAGTACCATATATTCTCACTCATAAGTGGACCTTGAACAATTATAATACTATAAGAAGGGGATTGGCAGTAGTGGGAAACTGTCAGGGGAGGGGAGATGGAATTGGCAGTTGAGGGAAACTGCTATGGGAGCGGAGGGGCATACCTCATCAACAAGGGTACTGACATAATCAATGTTTGTATACCTAACCCTGAATTTTACCTCACATCTTTATAATTAAAAATAAATAAATAAATAAATAAATAAATAAATAAATGAAGGAAGGAATATCTTGAATCCTCTGAGCTGCAAATATTTTCACCCTACTTTCCATGGTACTAAATGGCATAACTTTACAAACTGTCTTGTGAAATTGCTTAATGTGTAAGTTCAACAAGTATTTATTGAGCGCCTATTATGTGCCAGTCATTATATGAGAATAGAAAGCATGACCACAGCCCTCAAACGTGCATAGTCTAGTGGGAAAGACAGGCAGGTAAAAATAGCATATCAATCATATCAATACAACGCTATGACAGGGAAGGAAGCGTTTTCTACCAAGTTTTCTGGGCAGTCTGTAATAACAGTCTTCTTCTAGTGTACCAGGAGCAGACAGGAGAGACAATACCCAGGACATCAGATGGGATGGCCATCACCCCAGAATACAGACGTGCTGCTATCTCTCCCAATTAAAAACATAAACCAAACCTATTTTGCCCCACTTCCTGCCAGCTCTCCCCCCTTTTCTTCTGTATTAAAGCCCCTAGAAAGCTGGGCGTAGTGGCTCATGCCTGTAATCACAACACTTTGGGAGGCTGAGGTAAGAGGATTGCCTGAGCCCACGGGTTGGAAACCAGCCTGGGCAACATAGTGAGACCTCATCTCCACAATAAATAAATAAATAAATAAATAATAAGCTGGGTGTGGTGGTGCATGCCTGTAGTTCCAGCTATTTGGAAGGCTGAAGCAGAAGGATCGCCCGAGCCCAGCAGGTGGAGGCTGCAGTGGCTGTGAGCATGCCATTGCACTCCAGACTGGGTGACAGAGTGAGACTCCTACTTAAAAACAAACAACAACAACAAAAAGCCCCTAGAAAGAGTTGTTTGGGCGTAGTGGCTCATGCCTGTAATCGCAGCACTTTGGGAGGCCGAGGTGAGTGGATTGCCTGAGCCCACGGGTTCGAGACCAGCCTGGGCAACTTGGCGAGACCTCGTCTCTACAATAAATCAAAAAATTAACCAGGCTTGGTAGCGTGCGCCTGTAGTTCCGGCTACTTGGAAGGCTGAGGCGGAAGGATCGCCAGAGCCCAGCAGGTCGAGGCTGCGGTGGCTGGGAGCCGCCACTGCACTCCAGTCTGGGCGACAGAGTGAGACGCCAACTCAAAAAAAAAAAAAAAGAAAAGAAAAAAGAGTTGTCTGTGTCACTATCTCCAAATGTCTTACACTTTGTTTTTTTAGTCAGAATCTCACTCTGTCACCCAGGCTGGAGTGCAGTGGTGTGAACACAGCTCATTGCAGCCTTGACCTCAGGCTGAGCCTTGGGCTCAGGCGCTCATTCTACCTCAGCTTCCCAAGTAGTTGGAACTACAGGCTCATACCACCATGCCCAGCTAATTTTTTTATTTTTTTGTGGAGACAAGGCCTCCCTATATTGCTCAGGCTGGGTTTGAACTCTTGGGCTCAAGCAATCCTCCCACCTTGACCTCCCAAAGTGCTGGGATTACAGGCATGAGCAACTGTGTCCGGCTAAATCTTTTTTTTTTATATATATAAACATATTTTTTATTTTAAATTGTGGGGTACAGTTAAGGGTTAGGTATACAAATATGCATCGTTCAGGTACCCTTGTTGATAAGGGGTGTCCCCCCATCCCCAGACAGATATTGACTACAATTAATCCCACCACCCTTGCCCTCCCTGTCCTCCCCCCATAGATTCCCACCACGGTCAATCTTTTTCTTATAGTATTATGATAGATGTTCAAGGTCCACTTATGAGTGAGAACATGTGATACTCAGATCTTTGTTGCTGTGAAAGATCACTCAGTATTATAGACGCTAGTTCCATCTAGGTTGCTGCAAAATTCATGATTTTGTTCTTTTTTATAGCTGCATAGTATTCCATCATGTATATGTACCACATTTTTTTAATCCAGTCCTCTTTTGATGGACAGCATGGTTGGTTCCAGGTTCTTGCTATTGTGAACAATGCTGCGATAAACATACATGTTCCGGTATCTTTTTGATAAGAGTGTTTTGAGTTCTTCAGGGTATATTCTCAGTAGGGGGATTGCAGGGTCATATGGGAGGTCGATATTTAGAGCTTTTAGGAATCACCACACTGATTTCCACAGAGGATGTATTAGTTTACACTCCCACCAACAGTGTAGAAGTGTTCCCTTTTCACCACATCCTCTCCAGCATCTGTTATTTTTTGAGTTATTGATAATGGCCATTCTGACTGGAGTTAGGTGGTATCTCAGTTTGGTTTTGATTTGCACCTCCTTGATGATTAGTGAGGTTGAACATTTCTTCATGTGGCTGTTGGCTGCTCGGATGTCTTCCTTTGAGAAGTGTCTGTTCATATCTTTTGCCCACTTTATAATGGGGTTGTTTGTTTTTTTCTTTTCAGCACGTTTGAGTTCCTTGTAGATCCAAGATGTTAGGCTTTTGTCAGACATGGAGTTGGCAAATACTTTTTCCCAGTCTGTGGGCTGTTTTCCTGCTCTTTTGATGGTTTCTTTGGCTTTGCAGAAGCTTGTCAGTTTAATGAGATCTCACTTGTCTATCTTATCTCTTATGGCCCGTGCGTTTAGGGTTTTTTTCCGGAATTGGATGCCAGTTCCAATTTCTATAAGGTTGTGTCCTGCATTTTCTAAGGTTTTTATGGTTTGAGGTTTTACATTTAAGTCTCATCCATTTAGAGTTAATTTTTGTGTATGGGGATAGATAGGGGTCTTGTTTGAGCCTTCTGCATGTGGTCAGTCAGTTTTCCCAGCACCATTTACTGAATAGGTTCTCCTCTCCCCATTGGTAGGTGGTGGAGGCTTTGTCGAAGATGAGTTGGTTGAGAAATTGAGGTTTTGCTTCTGGAATCTCAATTCTTTTTATTTTTTATTTTTTATCTTGATATTGTGGGGTACAGTTAAGGGTTAGGTATACAAATATGCTTTGTTCAGGCACCCTTGTTGATAAGGGGTGTTTTCCCGCCCCCAGACAGATATTGCTATTGTTGATCCCACCTCCCTTCCCCTCCCCCCCCCATAGTTTCCCACCACTGTCAGTTCCTTTCTTATATTATTACGTTGAATGTTCAAGGTCCACTATATGAGTTAAAATATGAAATACTCATCAAATTACCAGCAACATTCTTCTTAGACCTAGAAAAAACAATACAGGAATTCATATGGAAACACAAACGACCAAGAATAA
>CAUYQG010158658.1:0-20071 GCA_963574415.1 Tarsius wallacei | reverse complement strand
TGTCTTAATTTCTTAATGTACTTAGAATCGCCTTGTTGTTGGAAGCAGCACTTTTTTTTTTTTTTTTAAAGCAGAATTTTAGAAAAAAGAAAAGCTTCCACAGTGAGAAGGGACCTGAGGGGGTTACCCACATGGTTCTTAAAGACAAATTTAACTGAGAGTTAAAACAATCAACTAATTATACTTACTCCAATGTAACTATACATATAATATTCTTACCTGATTCAGATGGAGAGTTAAAAAACCTTTGGTTGACAGGTTACAAACTTAAATGCCACAGGGGCCTGTTAGTCTAAGGAGAAAAATATAGTGAGGTGAGTGGGCAGTAGTGATGGGGAGAGAGGCTGTGGTGATAAGAGGAATAGGCTGTGATGAGAGGGCTGGGCTCTGGTGATGAGGAGGGTGGACTGTGGTAAAGGGGGGTGGGTTATGGTGATGGGGGTTGGTGTAATGAGGGGGTAGGGTGTGGTGAAGGGGGGTCGGCTGGTATGATGAGGGCCTGGGTTGTGGCGATGCGGGGGTAGGCTGGTGCAATGAAGGGTGGGGCTCGGGTGATGAGGGAAGTGGGTTGTAATGAGGGGGTGGGCTGTGGTGACAAGGAAAGGCCAGCTGTGGTGATGAGGGGCACTGGGGCCATGATGAATTATACAAGACCAGTGAAAGGTGGTAGTCACAAATTAGCCATAGTCATCTGCAAGTTCAGGACTACCAAATCTGATTCCTTATGACAAAAATTTAGGTTTTTGTGTGTTAGGGTGTAATTTTAAACATGGGAAATTAATTTGTATTCTTTAAAAGCATTGTTCAAGCCAAACAAAACACCAGCCAGCTCTGGTCTACAGGCTATGAGTTTGTGAACTCTGATCTAGCCTACAAATGAAAATTTCATCAAATTTCATTTCCTGGACATTCAATTTATGCATAACCTCTGTGATCTGAGGAGAAACCAGGATGTATATTTATAACACAGGAAAGTAGAAGACAAAACAGTAAGGAAAACTCTTTTATAAAAAATAACCCATGACAGGAAAAGAACATATTTATATAATAATGCTACAAACAGAACCTCACATGTAAATATCTGGCTTGTGGTTTCTGACCACTTATAATGGCAACTTTATTGTACTGTTAAAAAGCAAACCACAGAAACACTTTCATGTCAGTCACAATCAAGCTTCAAACACGTGGACAAACTGAGCGTGCTCACAGGCTCAGTCAACTCTAACCATATCAAGGTACTGCTCCCTAATTATCATTCCTTGTTAGTTGTAGAATTTTAGGAAAAAAAAGTATGTCAATTACAATGTACTCCATGGAGTTAGGATTTGAAGATTTGAGGATGTGACAGTTTGAAAAATGTCTTCTTTCAGAAAGAAAAGTCCTACCATTCATGTTGGCAGGAAGAAAAGTGACAAGTAATTCATGTTGATCTTAAAAAATTGCTATTGTCATTTACTGACGATAATAAAGACAGAACCATTGTTCGGAAGCAATTTGCATAATTCCAAATGAGAAAATTTACCTGGATTAAGAACAATAATTCTTTCTTTTCTACATTTTTCTTGGCAAGCATTAATGATTAAACTTGAAAAGACTCCAAAAACAGCAAAAATACTACCACTGACAAAATTAATTCTGTATAATAAATTTAATTGTGTGTTATTTCATCATTAGCAATTTTTCTAGCCAATACTGTGGCATTCTCAAAAAATAAAAATGGGAGGAAAAGATGTTTCAAATAAAGTTTTTAGGCTTCCAGAATGTTTTCTGCTGAGAGTGTATGAGCAGACATACAATTAAAACTTCAGAATTTTATTCCACACATTTTATATAGGCTGGTTTTTAGACAGACATGCTAAAGCAGGTAAGCCAGCAAGCCATGGAGAAAAGAAGTATTTTCTGCATGTCTTGAACATTAAGATAAATGTCCCTGTGAAGTGCCACTATCACAAGCATCCTGTGAGGTTGTAGCATTCCGATGACCTCATCCAGGCTGGCACTAAGCAGACTGCTCTAAAGGACAAGCGAATTCGAGGCATCAAGTTTTTTGTAACGCTATGGGTCACTTGCTCATTGGTCTGTTTATGTTTCCTTTCATTTGTTTCTAATAAAAATCTTGGAGACCAAAGTTCTGCTTGACATGACTTCTCTGGAATTTCAAAAGGCCTCACCAGGGCTTTCTGGCTATGCTATGACCATCGTCTAATGGATTACAGATACATTTCAGCTTATGGTTTCATAACAGCACAACAGAAATACATGAAACAACATATATTCCACATCATGAATTTCAATTTGAGCAAAAGTCAACATATTAGGGAAAATTAGAGATGGAAAAGATTTATCAGTTATTCACCTCACTCTCCCCTCATCTTCTCAGTGTGGTTAGTTCTCCAACTTTAATTCAAATTAGCCCAGTAATAGGGTAGAGGGTAGATATTTCTCTTAGAAAATTATTACAGGGCCAAGGAGAGCTTACTGCTATTATCTTTCCAAATAAAATTCCAAGTGTTTAATTTCACATAACACATCTTGAGTTCAATCTACTTATTACTCACTTCCATTCAGCTGGGCAATGATTAAGTAATGTAACAAGTTTGTGTGTCACAAATAGCACCTGGCATAGTAGATGCTCATTCAATATTTGTTTCTTAATTTTGCTATTTCATCTAAAGTGTTGCCTTGAATTTTACTTGGAAAAGGTGATATGTTCTCTGAATCGATACACTCAGAGGCATAGAACTAAAAAAATATCACTGATGCTTCTGTCATGTTCTGTCTCTCCCTCCCTCCCTGTTCCTGCAACAATCTCCCTCCATATTCCTCTCCTGCCACCCTCTAGACAAGTTAACTTTGTACTGAGTGAGCTCTACCATGAATTTCCTTCAATTCTTTGGATTGTCGATAACTTCACTATTTTTAATTATCTCTAAGTGCTTAGGCATAATGTAGGATACATCATGGGGATTAACAGAAAAGGGAAAATGATAAATGTAAGGCTGCACTTTGGAGATGCACAAATAATTGAACTCCGTCCCTAAAGGACACACTTACTGACCTTTAAGTATTCATAAGAGTGAAGATTCGAAAGTCTCTTACAGTGAAGTATAAGCACTGTGCTTCATCAGGAACTGAAGTCTTTGAAGGGCGTGTTTATCTCTTCCAACTCCTAGAACAGAACATCCTACCCTCATTTAATAAAAATTCAGGTCCAAACTGATTCTACAGGTTGGACTGCATGATTTCCCTGTGCCATGCTCTCCAGAAAGAGCAGACGTCAAGCAGTGAGACACACTATCTCCTAGGTTTCAGTTAAATGGTTAGGAGGGACAAAAAGCAGGTCATTGTGAGCATGATGAGTTGCCAAAGGGGAAGTATAGGCTAGGGTCTCTGTGTGGTTGGGCAGGTTGTGCAGGTTGTGCAGGACATAGACTCCACATCTGAGGAGGCGCCACCCATATCTCAGATCTTGTCGATTTGTATGTTTCTCAGCATAATTTTCTCACAGATGGACCAGAGTGCTCTAATAAAATCAGCGTTTACAATAACTTACAGAGAGACAGAAATAAAGCATTTTGAGAAAGAGTTGCCTTTTTCTAATTCATAAAACGTCATCACATAGAGGAGGGCTGAGTAGAGTGCGGAGGGAGAGACAGTCTGCATAACATGGTCTGGAAGCCAGAACGGCCTCCTGAGGAAGAGGGATTATCCGAATCAAGAAGGATTAGCAGGAGTTTAAAATTTTATTACAAACTCCACAGAATAGCCAAACTATTTCTTTTTATTAGCTTTCTGGTATAATACATGGTTTTCCAGAAAACATTCTCAAATCACAGTTTGATCTGAAATTAATGGAAACACAAATATATTTGGACTGTCTGTAGTTAATCAGAAAGTGAACAAAAGTGCCATGAAGACAGAACAAGAAGATGGAAAACTGTACACATGTCTAGATTGCAATGCATTTCCTCTGACATGCTTCTGTAACTATTTTTCAAAATGTGTTCTAGCCTGACACGGTGGCTCATGCCTATAATCCCAGCACTTTGGGAGGACAAGATGGGAGGATTCCTTGAGGCCAGGAGTTCCAGACCAGCCCAGGTAACACAGCAAGACCCCTATCTGTATAAAAAGATAAAAATTTAGCCAGGTGTGGTGGTATGCACCTGTAGTCCTAGCTACTTTGGAGGCTGAGGCAGGAGGATTGTTTGAGTTTGGGAGTTCAAGGTTGCAGTGAGTTGTGACTGCACGCCAGCCTGAGTGACATAGTGAGACACTGTCTAAAAAAAGAAAAAAAGGCCAGCTGTGGTGGCTCAAGCCTGTAATCCCAGCACATTGGGAGGCCGAGGCAAGTGGATTGCCTGCGTCCACAGGTTTGAGACCAGCCTGGGCAACTTGGCTGAGGCCTCGTCTCAATAATAAATCAAGAAAAATTAGCTGAGTGTGGTGGCACATGCCTGTGGTTCCAGGTACTTGGAAGGCTGAGGCGGAAGGATCACCTAAGCTCAACAGGTCGAGTCTGTGGTGGTCGTGAGCAGTGCGCCACTGCACTCCAACCTGGGTGACAGAGTGAGACACTGACTCAAAAAAAACCCCCAAAACAAACAACAACAACAACAACAACAAAATAGTGTTTTATCCTGATAGGTTATTTGGAAATTCTGGTATTTTCCAACATATTTTGGTAAGGAATATGTTGAGGAGTTGAAGAGTAATTGCTGCTTAATGACTGAACACATGAGCTGTGAGGAGTCTAATTTTACTGCTCCCTATAAATTAACTATTGCGTGGATAAAAACAATAACAAGTATTTCTTGAACTGGCTCATTCATTTTAGAGAATTTAACCATCTTCCATCTTTGGGGGCATGGAAGTATACTCCATTACAAACAATAACATACTTTGTTTTCTACATAATAATATGAATCATTATGAATCATAGTGATGATAGCTAGTGTTGTTGTTATGTCAAACACTGTACTAGCTATCTAACACCATTCTTAGGTGCTTGTGTTTACTCAGTTCTTCCTCACAACGATGATCTCTGATAAAAAACAAAACAAAACTATTTTCATTCCCATTTTTATAGTTAGGAATCTGAGGCACAAATTGGTTTTAACAACTTGCCCTAAGTCACAGAGCTTGCCAATGGCAGAACTGAGACTTGAACCCTGACAGTATGTTCCTAGAGGCTGTGCTCTTGACCATTCTACTGCCTTGGTTTATGGAGGAGAGTATCCAGGCTTGGCTGTAGGTGAAACTGAAAACCATTAATTTAGCTTTCTTAATTAATGGAAACACAAACACAAATCAACACCTAGAATTAACCACACTGCCAGTATAACTAGTCTTTTAGTCAGAAGAAGCTTTTGGACCTATTATTCATTGAGAAAGATCTTCAGTGAGAAAAGTAAAGTGAAATTAAAAGATGACACAGGGATACAAAGGCTCTGAGACTCTCTCAAAAAGTTGGATCTATGCCTGGGCATTCAGAATTGCCTAGGCATTGAAATTGTTTCCCACTGTAGTCTCCACTTCTGGGCACAGGCAGGTTACTTAGGCTTAGTCTCTAGCATGATTTGACTGCTTGTGAGCATTGCCTTAAGAATTCTCTAGGGCTGAGCTTGGTGGCTCAGCCTGTAATCCTAGCACTCTGGGAGGCCGAGGTGAGTGGATTGCCTGAGCCCACGGGTTTGAGACCAGCCCGGGCAACTTGGCAAGACCTTGGCTCTACAATAAATAAAAAATTAGTTGGGTGTGGTAGCATGTGCCTGTAGTTCCAGCTACTTGGAAGGCTGAGGCAGAAGGATCACTGGAACGCAGCAGGTTGATGCTGGGGTGGTCATGAGTATGCCACTGCACTCCTGCCTGGGTGACAGAGTGAGACTCCAACTCGGGAAAAAAAAAAAAAGAAAGAAGAATCCAAAGGTATTTAAACTGTGTATTTAAAGTGTTTTTTAAAACATGTGTTTTAGCCAGGCATGGTGGCTCATGCCTATAATGCCAGCACTCCGGGAGGTTGAGGCAGAAGGATCTTTGAGGCCAGGAGTTCAAGAACAACTCAGGCAACATAGCAAGACCTCCATCTCCACACACACACACATACACACCACACACACATAAATTAGCTGGGTGTGGTGGCATGCCCCTCTAGTCCTAGCTACTTTGTAGGCTGAGGCAGGAGGATCACTTGAGCTTAGGAGTTCGAGGCTACAGTTGAGCTACGATTGTGCCACTGCACTCCAGCCTAAGCGACAGAGCAAGACCCTGTCTCAGGGGAAAAAAAAAAGGTTTTGGAGACCTGGCCTACTGCATGGGCCTCTGAAACATTCACAGCGTGCATGGGTCTGTCCTAGGGCCCCAAGAAGCCCTGCACTAATGAAACCTATGTAGCCTCTTAAATCCCCAAATTGTAGAAACCTGCTTGATTATGGAATAGAGTTTGTGTTTCTATGAGAATCTAATGTGCTGCTGATCTGACAGGAGGTGAAGTTCAGGTAGTAATATGAGTGGCTGTAAATATAGATGATGCTTCCCTAGTTCTCCTGCCATTAACTCCCTGCTGTGCGGCCCAGTTCCTAACAGGCCACAGAGTCGTACTGGTCCATGGCCTGGGGATTGGGGACCCCTGACTTAAGAAACTGAACACACTTGGACTTAAGGGCTAATACTGAGTGAGGCAGAACAGGTAGAATAGCTTATATATAGATAGTGAGTTTCTTACAGGTAGGTATAGCTTAGATAACTAGCTATGCCTGGGTCAGGCATCTGGGCATTGACTTATTGGGACATAACTCTTTTAAACAATACCTATACTGACCCAGGCCCGACCTTGGAATATGGGGCGGGTGGCTACAAAGACCACAAACAAGACAGTAGGCAGTTACCAGAAACATTGAGGCATTTTTTTCATTAAACAGCAACTTTTCCAATTATCCAAAAGTTCCTCATAACACAAGCAAGTTTAGGAGTAAATTGGTAAGAATTGAAACTTGTGATCAATAGCTTGTTGTAACCCGTGTAACACACAAAGCTTAGCTTAGAAATAGGTTGCTTAATCATCATTTTGGTTATAAATATAAAGCATTCTGCTAACAGAAAGGGGGTGTGCCTTTTCCCTTAAGGCTACCCTCATTCTCTTTTGAATGTATTTTTTTTTCTTCTAATAAACTGTACTTTAAGACTCTCCTGAGGCCCAATCTCCACCACTATACAATATGTCCATGTAACTAATATGCATATGTATCCCGTGAATCTAAAATTTAAAAACAAAAACAACAAAACTCTCTCTGCAACTTGCTCTGAAATTTCTTTCTGTGTCAAGTCAAGGACCCAAGGAGCAACTAACTATATCCCATGCTACCTGGCATCAGTACTACTGTAAGTGTTTTGGATTTTAATAGTCTCTCTTTTCTTTTGAAAAGTATCAAAAGACAGAAGGAAAATCAGAAAAGAATATGTAATTTCCCATACAACACTGCAATACATACTATCTTTTTTTTTTTAATTCAAAGGGAGGTTTGATTTCTTAAAGCTCCCAAGAAATAATAGAGAAAAAAGTTTTAGCATAGAAAAGTGTGGATTTTCTGCTTCACCTGTAGACACAGCTATAAGATACATCTGTTTCAAAAGTACTTTCCCTTTTGCTTCAAGTTCTCCAGAGTTTATAGAATCTCAGGGTAGCAGGGGCTTGTTCTAGGGAAAATCTGCCATTCCCAGAAGTCCCTTAACCACCCACAGTGCTTTACAATTACCTTGGTTCAGCCTCAGGGGTGCTGTGGGAATACTGTTTTTGAGCATATATCACTGTTTGCAAAGATTGTAAAGTAGGAAATGACTTGTGTTTGAGGCTGTAATTTCACTTCTTTGAATCATTTTAGACAGGCAGAGAGGGAGGCAGCTAAAAGTGATTTGAAATTGAAACATTAATCGGGGCTAACAGCACACAAAGAAAAATGATCTGCAGCATGAAGAAAAGTCCATCTGTCAAGGCAGTGGGTTCAGAATTTAAGGTGGGAGAATTGGCCCCGTTAGGGACTTGGGGAGAACAGGACACTTTCTGAGCAGAAGTTTGGAAAACTTCAGCTTCCAGTTATTAATGACAGTTTGGAGCAAGTCTTGGCGAGATAAACAACTCATAGGCAGCTTCACTGAAGGTCTGCGAGGGGCACTCCTGCTGACCCTGAAGCTCTGGAACCTTCCCCATTCTCATTTCAGGCCCCTAGAGACCTAGCTATATTTCATTTCTGTGAAATCTATGATCTTTACAACAATATTCCCCCTCTGTTTGAACCAGCTGGAGTAGCTCCCTTTTTTCTTATTATCTTTCCCCTTACAGCAAAAGGTTTCCCAGGACCAGGAGACACAAGATAAATACAGAATTTCAACACAATGTGGTGCACTTACCCCTTCCCCGAGTGTACATGGAATATGCCCAGACACTTTGCCTTTTTTTTGTTTCATGGAAACTGGGCATAAAGCAGAGTAGGAAACAAAACTAAAGATTGGCACCATATGCACAGTCATTGTGAAGAATAATACATTTTCAGAACAACTGAAGTCTGTACAGACACCAAGTTGACCATATAAGTAGATATTTTACTTGTTATTTTTCAGATTTTGAGAGGAAAAAAAATCTAGAATGTCCATGTTTAGTGCATGTGTTATGTGCACTAAAATAAGGTTTATCCAATTTGCTCATTTTATTGTAACGTTAAAAACATAGGCCAGGCTTGGTGGCTCAGTCTGTAATCACAGCACTTTGGGAGGCTGAGGCGAGTGGATTGCCTGAGCCCTCAGGCAACTTGGTGAGACCTCGTCTCTACAATAAGTAATTAAAAAAAAAAATCAGCCTTGGAAGGCTGAGGTGGAAGGATCGCTGGAGTCCAGGAGAGTGCCACTGCACTCCAGCCTGGATGATGGAGTGAGACTCCAATTTAAAAAAACAAAAACAAAAACAAATTTTGTGCCTCTTCAGAGTAGTAACAGAATGGCTATTTTAAGTAAGCAGTTCCAAGAAAGCAAAGTAAGTGGGCTTTTTGGCTAAATATTCTATCATATTTTACAAAATTACTTTAAATAAAATATCTTAAATGATTAAAAAGGGAAAACTATTCCAAAATTAAATAAAATTCTCTTTGAATACACATATTTCCATTCAAATTATACTTTCTTTAAGAATAACATAAATATTTTAGGAAAAATATTAAAACTGGACTATGTAAACACATGCTATACTTGGTCTAGTTATTAACAGATAATGACTATCAACTTGTTTCTGTTTCAATGAAGCTCCAAAAATTCACAGAAATTTAGAAACATGCTGTTTCCATAGCAGCAGATAAAGAATGAAACCAAAAAGATTTTTATTGGTTTTAACAGGGCTTGCAGAATTTGTTTTCATTTTTAGCAGAGCAGTAATTTTTCTTTTTTTTTTTTCAGTATTTAGCAAAATCTCATTTTCTCTTTTCTAAATGTATTTAGTAAATCATATAAGTTTTGAAGGTAGATAATTGTGACATTTCTGTAAAATTACACATTCTTATAGCTACCTAGAGTGACAAATATTTAATTCTTAATGTCAAAGAGAAGTTCAACCATGGAGTCAAGATCAGGGGTCAAAGATTTTAACTACAAGTAACATTAGATTAACATATAAATAAAACATTGTTTTACAGATCTTTTAGATAATTCATTGATGATTAAAAGCACAGTATAACATTTTCTATTACTGTCAACTTATTAAGACTCAGACACTGGGGACCAGGTTTTGTTGTCGTTTCAAAATTCAAGTTTCTTCATGATTAATGTGGTAGCATGACAGTGGATAACTGAATTAGTAGCATAATTGTTTCATGTTATCATGCTAAGAAAACAAGAAATAGACTGTCTTGGTTTGTACATTTGTTGTTTCAGTTGTAACAACTGAATTATTCCGATCTCTTAAAACTCAGTACAATGGCTCACCTGTAACAGACATGCAGCCTAACGGAGCGATGAGCGTGATGGGAGCAAATCCATAGGCTGCAAAGTTGCCTGTCTCCCCCACGGCCATCAGTAGGATCCCACCCCACCACAGCACACTCTTGAAGTACGGCCTTGAGTGCTCTTGTTGTGCCAGTTGAAGATGAGAATATTTCTGGAAGTAAGCCAGAACATAAATAAAAAAACATTTCCACCCAATTAAAATTTGCCTGGAATTTTTGGTCCTATAAATTTGCATCATGGCTTTTAAATTGATTTTAAAATCAATGCAGACTATTATAGAGACACTTTTATGCTGTCCTGTTTGTTCCAAACATATCAACAGTAGAAACAACTCACATTTATATAGCATTTTACAGTTTAAGGAACAATTTTTTACATATGAATGTTGCTTAATTCTCACAACTCTGTAAAATAAGTGTCTTTTTTTTTTTTTTGAGTTGGAGTCTCACTCTGTCACCCAGACTAGAGTGCAGTGACTGCTCCCAGCCACCTCAGCGTCGACCCGCTGGACTCAGGCGATTGTTCCGCCTCAGGCTTCCAAATAGCTGGAACTACGGGCGCGCACTACCATGCCTGGCTAATTTTTGATTTATTGTAGAGATGAGGTCTCACCAAGTTGCCCAGGTGGGTCTTGAACCTGTGGGCTCAGGCAATCCACTCACCTCAGCCTCCCAAAGCGCTGGGATTACAGGTTGAGCCACCGAGCCCGGCTAATAAGTGTCATTTTTACTACTTAAAATGAGGTGTATGTTAAGAAGGTAAGTTACTTTCTAGTCCACTACCCTAAGACATTTCTTTTACAATATCAAAAACTTCCAAATGCCAAAATAAGCTTAATGAAATAAAGATAATAAAATTTTAAGGAGAAATCTTTTGAAATGGATTCAAATTTATGGATCAATAACTACAATAGACGTAGCAGAGCAGAGTGCTTTGCTGCCAGAGAGTCTATGGGGTGACTCTTACTTATATCTGGTTTGAGTATTTCTTTGAATTTGAAATACAAAAATTCCTGGAAAATTGGCCATTAAATTATACTCTATTTCCCTAATGCTTTTATGATAACCAAACATATGTCTTATAATAATTATGAACAGTTCCAGATTATTTAAAAATTTTTTAGAAGAAAATAATAAAAATACTAGACAAAAACATAGAAAATTAAAAAAATGTTGGCATAAGGAACACCTTTCTAAGTGTGGGACAAATTCATAAGCCAGAAAAGGTAAGACTGAGAGATTTTACTGTATTTTAAAAACATACCAAGAAAATACTATGAAAGAGAATTCCTACAAATAAATAAGAAAAAGACAAAGATGCCAAGAGATATATGTTATGCAAAGGAAATGAAATAGTAACTTATACAAACAAAATTACAAGTGAGAAAAGATTTTCAACCTCATGAATAATCAAACACAAACTATTTAAAACAATGAAATGCCATTTTCATCTATTAGATGCCTTTCCCTCTTCTCACCAAATAATTAATGATATGTGGCATTAAGGACATAAGGAATGGCCATGGACAATACTGCTAGTGTGAAGATAATGTGGTAGAACCCATGTAGACATCAATGTGGCTAAACCTAGCAATATTTAAAATGAATATATCCTTTGACCTACAGAATATACACACAAGTATGTAAAGTATATCTATCTTTGTATAACTAAGTATAGATAGATATTCATTCTATTACATATTTGAAATAGCAAAAACCAACCCATATGTCTTGCAATAAGGGACAGCTATATACATTTTGGAACACTCCCACCCCGCCCCAAATATATGTGTGCTGCTTATGCATAGAAATCGATTTGGGGAAAAATGCATAATTAGCAGTGGCTACTTTTGAGCTATGAGAGGAATTTCATTTTTTTTTTCTTTTGTATTCTTTGAATTATTTCTATAAGGGCAATGATTTATTGTTGCTTTTTTTCAGTAATAAATACATTTCTGGGTAATAATTGAAAATTATACTAAGTCATTTTCTAGCAAGGGTTTGTATAAAATAATTCAGCAGCACACCTTATCTGAAATGACTTTCTGTGGTTTTAGTTACCCCAGTTGAAAAATGGAGAATTCCAGAAATAGACTACTCATATATTTTAAATTGCACTCTGTTTTGAGAAGCCTGCTGAAATCTCAACCTCTCCCCTATCCGGGATGTGAGTCCTCCCTGTGTTTAGTGTATCACACTCTAGGCTGTCCCCACCCCTTCGTCACCTAGCAGCCCTCTCGGTTATGGATCAGCTGTCACAGTGTCATAGTGCTTGTGTTCAAGTAACCCTTACTTTACTTCATTGTTCTATCTTATTATTAGTTATTGTTGCTAATCTCTTACTGTGCCTAGTACATAAATTAAACTTTATTATAGGTATGCATGTATGCATAGGAAAAACAAAAAACATAGTATATACAGGATTCGGTACTATTTCTAGTTTTAGGCACATTCCCCGAGGATAAAAGGGAGCTACTATATATCAGATATTTTGACATTCAGGTTTATTTTGATTCAATCGTTTTAGAAATGGCATTGGTTGGATTCTGTTTCAAACAGATTCATTAAGTGATTTAAAAATTTTGATTGAAATCATGATTAGGTTTAAGCCAAGTATTTCATTCAGTTTTCAGTTCAGCAAATCAGTAATTCATTCAGGTTTCTAATTCATAGTTCATTTAAAATTCCTATTTTATACTCTACAATCTTTCTTCAAGACCTTTAGTCTAACTGGCATATTTAACAGTATTTAAAGAAAGGGAATAAACCAAAAACCTATACTCTTATGAACGCCTTCTAAAAAAATTTGCATCCCATTTGGAGTTCACTGAAGGCTATAAAAGAAATCAAAGTACTGCAAATCAAACCAGAGGGATTTATCCAGCAGACACAGTAGGAACCTTGCCTAGGGTTCACAATATTATCAGGGGCCTCCCAAAATATTTAATTTATTTTAAAATCAGAAGAAGATGAAAAAAATAAGAGTGCACTCTAGCCTGGATTGTACTTGTCTTTATGCCAGTGAGGTCATAAATATATATTTTTAATAATTTTTATGGAGGAAGGTGCCATGGACGTAAAAGTGTTCAAGGCCCATGAAAGTCGTGTGTCCCTAGCTCAAATTACAGAGTTAGAAAAATAAGCTTTTTCTTACCTGAATATTTAGGGAAATGCTGATTACCAAGTTTCCCAAAATGGCCAGCAAAACTCCAAAAAGGTGAATCTGTAAAAGAAAATATTTTCTCTAAATGCTTGTAAGATATTTCCTGAAAGAAAAAAAACACAAATTTAGGTGGAAGTAGTTATTCATTAATTCTTTTGTTCATTCATTCAGCTTTACTCAACACCCATTTTTCAGGGTAGGTTTGGAATATCAATATGGTTTAATTAGGATTATTTTTTAACTTTTATCCAATATTATTAATTTTTTTTAGAAATCACCCCGTCCTGTACTGAATTCTGTAAATATTTGTCTGCCTTAATCATTAAAATAAAATAGTTCTGACTTTTTTCCCCCACTAAGATGCTGCTTCATATTTATCCTTTCTGTCCATTTTCTTTTCTCTTAATATCTTCTGGAGGACTATGGCATGAGGGAAAACCCATCTGAGATATAGATCTGCTATTTTCTAATTGGATGACCTTGAGCAAGTTATTTCATGTCTCTGTTCTCAATAAAAAGGGGGATGTTGGATCAGATGTTTCCAGAAATTTCATTACCTCTAAAGGTCTATGATCTCCAATGGAGACAGACTGAATTTTCATACCACTTCCCTGGTCAGGAGCCTACAGTGTCTCTCTACAGTCGATGATATCAAACATGAAACTATTATATCAGCTCCCCACAATTAGTCCTCACCCAAGCTTCTAATTTAATGTGCTCCTTCTATCTCAGGTATCCGGAATGATCCATCCTCCAGTCAGGTGTGCTTTTGCTATTCTGCTCACCTAGGTGGTACAAATCTTTCCCTCAGCCCATTCTGATCACAGCTCACCCCCTGGCCTGCAGGTTTCTACCACCTTGAGACCTTCTCAGATCACCTCAGCCTATCTTTACTTTCTCAGACTCTAAATGGTAAACCTCTCTTATTTTTTCTTTTATATTGTCACGTGTGTGCAAATTCTCTGAAGGAAGAGAACCAAGTCTTCTTCTTTGTATTGGATTCTCTACATCATCTACTATACAAAATTAGAGATTTAATAAATACTTCCTTGAAAAAGTATATAGTGACCTAAAACAAGACCCACAGCTGTTAAAAAAATAAGTTCTTACATGCTGCCTAAGAGGTTTAAAATAGATAGCTCATGTATTATTTGATGATTTCAAAAGATGTATTTGCTGCCCCCATGTAGCTACAAAGGTATAATATCTTTTATTAATATACATTAACAATGATACAAAGGATCTTCTCTCTCTTATTTGACAGTACATAACTTCTAGCTAGCTTCAAATTCCAAGGAATTATTTGAATTTCAAATGTACATTGCAACCACAAAGAACCCTTCTCAGAATGCAAAATGCCTTTGAAGTTTTAGAGCCTCATTATATGTGCTTAAGTGAAATTCAGTATTTTTAAAAAATGAAGCAGAAAACTTGAAAACTCATTTTATAGTTGATATATAATATCCATGGTCTTTAATCAGTTAAGAATTTTCTTTCTCTAATAAAGGCACTTGGCAATAATTTTGGTCACTATTCCTCATCGGGAAACAATTGTATCACAATACAATGTGTTATTTCCATGCTTGCTATTTACAATGTAATGCATTTGGCAGTAATCAACAAAATAAAAATTCAGAAGAAATTTGGCACTGAATGAATATTTATGAAAATCTCCCATAATTATAAAAGTAACTTGTTGGATAGAATAGAAATAACTTACTTTAAAAAAATTTTTTTTGAGTCAAGGTCTCACTCTGTCACCCAGGCTTCATTGCAGTGACACTGATCATGGCTTGCCCCAGCCTTGAACTTCTGGGCTCAGGCAACCCTCCTGCCTCAGCCACCCAAATAGCTGGGACTACACGCATGCATCACCATGCCTGGCTAATTTTTTGGATTTTTTTGTAGAGACGATGTCTTGCTGTGTTGCTCAGGGTGGTTTAGACTCCTAGGCTCAAGTAATCCTCCCACCTCAGCCTCCCAAAGGGTTGGGATTACAGATGTGAGCCATCATGCCTGACCTTACTTTAAAATACTTTAAGTCATTCACTGAGCAGTTTAAATGGCATTAGGTTGAGTATTTAAAAATTGATGGTAGGATTTAGCAGTGATTTCTTGGCTATGACACCAAAAGCACGGGCAACAAAAGAAAAAATAGATAAATTGTGCTTCCTTTGAGATTAAAAAACCTTTGTGCATCAAAGAACATTATCAACAGAGCAAAAAGTAACCCATGATATAGGAGAAAATAACTGCAAATCATACATCTGATTAGGGATTGATACCCAGAATGTTTAAAGAATGCCTGCAACTCAACAACAAAAAATAAAAACAGGCAAAGGACTTGAATAGATGTTTCCCCAAAGAAGACACACAAGTGGCCAATAAACACATAAAAAGATGTTCAACATCACAAATTATTAGGGAAATGCAAATCAAAACTACAAGCAGTTACTGTCACACACATTAGGATGGCTACAGTTAAAAAAAAGAATATAGGCTGGGCGTGGTGGCTCAAGCCCGTAATCCCAGCACCTTTGGAGGCCGAGGTGAGGGGATTGTCTGAGTCCATGGGTTTGAGAACAGCCTGGGCAACCTGATGAGACCTCATCTCTACAACAAATCAAAAAATTAGCTGAGAGTGGTAGCTTGTACCTGTAGTTCCAGCTACTTGGAAGGCTGAGGCAGAAGGATTGCCTGAGCCCAGCAGGTCGATGCTGGTGTGGCTGTGAGCATGCCACTGTCCTCTAGCCTGGGCAATGAAGTGAGACTCTAACTGAAAAAAACAAAAAAAACAAAACAAAAAAAAACACCAAAACCAGAAAATAACAAGTGTTAGTGAGAACATGCAAAAATTGAAACACCTATGCATTGTGGGTGAGGACATAAAATAACACAGCTACTATGGAAAATGGTATGGAGATTCCTCAAAAAAATTAAACACTGAGTTATCATAGGATTCAGTAATTCTACTTCTGGGCATATATCCAAAAAACTGAGAGAAGGGATTTGAATAGATATTTGTACAGCCATGTCCATAGCAGCATTATTCACAATAGCCTAAAGATGGAAGAAAACCCCAGGTGTCCCTCAGTGGACGAATGAATAAACAAAACGTGCTATATGTATACAATGGAATATTATTCAGTCTTAAAAAGGAAGGGCGCTTTGATATGTACTACAACATGGATGAACCTTGAGGACATTATGCTAACTGAAATAAGCCGATCACAAAAGGACAAATGTTTTGAGGCTCCATGTGCATGAGGTATATAAGGTTATCAATTCACGCAAATAGAAAGTAGAATGGCCCGGGGAAGGGGGGGGCACCTCATCAATAAGGGTAACTGCACAATGAATGTTTGTATACTTAACCCTGAATTGTACCCTATAATTTTAAAATAAAAATTAAAAGAGGAAAAAAAAAAAAGAAAGTAGAATGGTGGTTGTCCAGGTGGGAGGAGAGGAGAGTGAGGAGTTTGTGCTGATTAAGTGTAAAGTTGGGATTGATGGAAAAAAGCTCTGGAGATGGATGTGGTGCCAGTTGCACAGCAATGAGAATGTACTTGGTGCTGCAGAACTATACACTTTGAAATGGTACCATTTTATGTTCTATAAATTTTACAACAATAAAAAAATGGTAGCAGAGGAAGTCAGAGTGTGTTCTGACTTGAAGAAACAAGGAAAAGTTCATCTGCTACAGAATAGCTCCTTGGCTTAGGGTTAACAGTCAGCATTATGCTATAATTCCCTTAAATTAAATATTATGTTATCACAGACTTGCTTGTTTTTTCTAAATCAGGTATACCTGGAAAGGCATCAACTATTAAATTATTTTCTTTCTCTTTTTTTTTTGAGAAAGCAGGATTTATTGAGAGGACAGAAAAGCTCCCACAGTGGGAGGGGACTCAAAGGGGTTGCCTATTATTAATTTTTTTTTTTTTTGAGATAGGATCTTCCTCTGTCATGCATATTGGAGTGCAGTGACACGATCATAGCTCACTGCAGCCTCAAACTCCTGGACTCAAGTGATCCTCCCACCTCAGCCTCCTGAGTAGCTGGGATTACAGGTGCATACCACCATGCTCAGCTAATTTTTATTTTTATTTTTGTAGAGATAGGGTCCCTCCCAATGTTTCCCAGGTTGGTCTTGAAATCCTGGCCTCAGGCAACCCTCCCACCTCAGCCTCCCAAAGTGCTGGGATTACAGGCCTGAGTCACAACACCTGGCCTACTATCTTAATATAATTGTATCAGACAAATTAATTGAAAGAAACCTGAGTTTGGCACATTGTGAAAATGATCCAATGCCTCACTCCTCACTGTATCCATACCCTTGGCCAGGCAGCCTTGAACCTCCTCCTGTTAGAAGATACATTCTATTTCCCTACCCCTTGGATTTAGGCTGTCCAATAAACTACAAATGCAGTGAAAGTATGCTACTTCTAGGAATGGGCCTCAAAAGGCATTGATTGTGTGCTTCTGCTTATCTTATTATTTTTTTAGAAAGTTCTTGAGAACAAGCCCAGGCTAAACTATCGGATGATGATGAATGGAGACTCAAGCAACCCTGTTTCCCTAATATCTATGTCCTAACTAAGAGTCAGTCAATGGCCAACCCAAGAGGGAGGCCATCCCTAGACCAGCCAAGCCTCTAGGTGACATACCAGCTGACTGACAAGGCCAGACACCACTGAATACCTAGCTAATCAATTGATTCAAAAGCACTAAAAAATGGTTGTAATTTTAGCCACTAAGCTTTGGGGTGATTTATTATACAACACAAAATAATAGACTGAGGCTAAGAAAATTGGGTGGAGATCTCGTGGAGCACTTGGAATAAGGGAAAGGGTGTATGGTAGAAGAAGGTGAGATGTTTTGCCAAGGGTCATACAGGCAGTGAGCAGCAAGCAATTTTAAGAAAAGCAATGTTCCAAAAGCCAGGAGACCCGTCTCTGCTACTTATTCCCCACAAGTGACCCTGCAAAGCCATGATCCTCTCTGACTCTCAGTTTTTAGTTTTCTCAATTGTAAGATGAAGACAATATGCTACAGAGTTTGGGGGAGACCTGAATGAGTAAGGGCATGTATATGAAATCACGACACAACACACTAATATAAGTGATAGACTAAGGGGATGTTAAAAATAATTTAAAAGTCATGTTTTCTTTGTCTATATCTAAAATGACCAAGCAATCATTTAAATGGTTCCTTTAAATAACGACAACTGCCAACCTGTGGCTTGGTTGACAGGATAAATGAAGGTTTCACTGCTTCTCCACTCCCTGGCTTGTTGCATCAGGGTGTCTACACACCTTCATGATACTTCATTGTAAACATCCATGTTGTTTTCAATAATGTCTTCTGAATCCAATGAATTTATAAAGCACTTACATAAGCAAGTTTATAGTTTTCTTAATATAGGATTGGTAGAAAGTATAAGTTACAATTTTTTAAAATGCTGTAGAATCAGAGATACAAATCTGTATCTGTAGCATTTTATTAATTTTTCTCAGGAAATGACTTGACTTACAGACATGGGTAGACTTGGAGGGAATATTCTATAATCTCTAATCAGTAGTGCCAACCATACTATTTTATTATTTTAACTTTTTAGACCAGCACTATAAGGTTAAAATAACCCACATTATAATATCTCATTTCCTACCATGTTCTCCATAAGTTTATGGATTACTATAAAAGTTAGTCATATCTCAAAATGGCCTAAGTTAAATTTATTTTATTGTTCCTTATGTTAGAATTAACTTTGAAGTTAGTTACCTCCTCATTCCTCGGAATCCACATGAGGCAAAAATTTAGAAATTTAAAATTAGCCATATATACATACCCCACAATTTAGTAAGAGTTGTCAAAATCACGTAGGAGTTCAACATTACATCCTAAGAAACTACAAAAAAGAAGTGTCCTTTTAAAGTCTAAGTCTAGTTCTGAATACTGTAAAATAATTAACAGAGGTAGGAACAATCATAAACAATAACTGAGTAGATCAGATGGTTTTAAATTATTGAGCAGAAACAAGTGGGTAAAGAGATATTTGAACATGCATAATTTCTTTTCATAGAGACGTGAAGTTTAATACCACCTTAGTTGAGCCTTTCCCATCTATCAAAGGATACCCTCTACATATTTCTCCTTGAACACTTATGATGGATTTTTTTTTTTTTTTTTTGAGTTGGAGTCTCACTCTGTCGCCAGACTGGAGTACAGTGGCCGCTCCCGGCCACCGCAGCCTTGACCTGCTGGGCTGCGGCGATCCTTCTGCCTCAGCATTCCGAGTAGCTGGAACTACAGGCGCGCGTTACCACATCCGGCTAATTTTTGATTTATTGTAGAGATGAGGTCTCACCAAGTTGCCCAGGTGGGTCTCGAACCCGCGGGTTCAGGCAATCCACTCACCTCAGCCTCCCAAAGTGCGGGATTACAGGCTGAGCCACCGAGCCCAGCATGATGGATTTTTTTGTACAACATATTTGTGTCATAGTTAACACAATAAAAAACAAGGCCTGATGGCAGGTCCAATAACTCATGAGTTCAAAATACGGATGAACAAAATTACACAGGAACACCTCAGAGATATTGAGATAGTGTGGGTTTGGTTCCAGGCCACACCACAATAAAGCAAATATCACAATAAAAGTGAGTCATACAATTTTTTTTAATTTCCCAGTGCGTACAAAAGTTATGTTTGCACTATACTATAGTCTGTTAAGTGTGCAGTAGTATTTTGTCTAAAAAATTTTAGACATCTTTTTTTTTTTTTTTTTTTGAGTTGGAGTCTCACTCTGTCGCCCAAACTGGAGTGCAGTGGCCACTCCCGGCCACCACAGCCTCGACCTGTTGGGCTCCGGCGATCCTTCCGCCTCAGCCTTCCAAGTAGCTGGAACTATAGGCACGCGCTACC
>CAUYQG010158655.1:0-18662 GCA_963574415.1 Tarsius wallacei | reverse complement strand
TTGTGATCTTTCCATTTTCTTCATGTGTGTTCGTAGAGATATGAATTCCCCTCTTATTACTGCTTTCATGGCATCCCAAAGATTTTGGTAAGGTGTTTCTTCATTTGCTTCCAGGTATCTTTTAATCTCTGTTTTGATTTCATCGTTTACCCACGAGTTGTTTAGCATCATACTGTTCAGTGTCCATGTCTTTGTGGGTTTGGGGGCACCTTGTTGGTGTTAATGTTTATTTTTATTCCACTGAGGAAGCTGGAAAAGCAAGACCACCAAAACCCTAACTTCAGCAGAAGAATCCAGATCACCAAAATAAAAGCTCAAATTCAGGACATAGATGACAAAAATATAATTTTTAAAAATCAATGAAACCAAAAGCTGGGTTTTTGAAAGAATAAACAAGATTGATGAACCCCTAGCTAGACTGACCAAGAAAAAGAAAAAGCCCAAATAAACACAGTCAGAAATGCAAAAGATGAAGTCACAACTGACCCCAAAGAAATACAAAAGATTATCCGAGAGTACTATGTACATCTGTATGGAAACAAACTCGAAAACTTAAATGAAATGGAGGACTTCCTGACATCACACAACATCCCCAGATTAAAACAAGAAGAAATTGAGACCCTAAATAGACCAATAACAACCCAGGAAATTGACTATGTCACAAGAAAACTACCTACAAAAAAAAGCCCTGGACCAGATGGCTTTCCAACAGAATTTTACAAAACACGCAAGAAGGAGCTAATACCAATCCTACTGAAAGTATTCCAGGCAATCAAGAAAGATGGAACTCTCCCCATATCATTATATGAAGGTAACATCACACTGACGTCCAAACCAGGTAAAGATCCAACAAAGAAAGAGAACTACAGGCCAACATCCTTGATGAACATAGATGCTAAAAGTCTCAACAAGATTCTAGCAAACCAGATCCAACAACACATCTCAAAAATCA
This sequence comes from Tarsius wallacei, assembly GCA_963574415.1. Taxonomy (NCBI): domain Eukaryota; kingdom Metazoa; phylum Chordata; class Mammalia; order Primates; family Tarsiidae; genus Tarsius; species Tarsius wallacei. The sequence goes on along the minus strand of CAUYQG010158655.1, from coordinate 17,710 downwards.
TCCACCATGACCAAGTAGGCTTCATCCCCGGGATGCAGGGCTGGTTTAACATTCCCAAGACTATAAATGTAATTAAATACATCAATAGATGTAAAGACAAAAACCACATGATTATATAATTAGATGTGGAAAAAGCTTTTGATAAAATTCAGCACCTCTTCTTGATAAAAACCCTCGAGCATCCAGGCATAGATGGAACATACCTCAAAATAGTAAGAGCCATCTATGAGAAACCCACAGCCAACATACTGCTAAACATACAGAAATTGGGGCCATTTCCTCCAAAAACTTGAACAAGACAAGGATGCCCACTTTCACCCCTCCTGTTCAATATAGTATTGGAAGTCCTAGCTAGAGCAATCAGACAAGAGAAGGAAATCAGGGGTATCAAAAAAGTAAGTTAAGTTATCCCTCTTTGCAGATGACATGATTCTATACCTCAAAACCCAAGAGAATCTGTCAAAAAACTCCTTGCACTGATAAAGAACTTTGACAAAGTCTCAGGGTATAAAATAAATGTACAAAAGCCAGTCGCATTCCTATACACCAACAATAAACAAATAGAAACCCAAATCAAAAGCACAATCCCATTCACAATAGCCATAAAAAAAGTGAAATAACTTGGCATCTTCCTAACCAGATAAGTTAAAGACTTTTACAACAAACATTACAAAACACTACTCAAAGAAATCAAAAATAACATAAACAAATGGAAAAATATTCCATGCTCATGGATTGGAAGAATCAACATTGTTAAAATGTCCATCCTACCCAAGGCAATCTACAGATTTAATGAAATATCCATTAAATTACCAGCAGCATTCTTCTCAGACCTGGAAATGACAATACAGGGATTCGTATGGAAACATAAACAACCACAAATAGCCAAAACAATCCTCAGCAAAAAACAAAACAAAACAAAGGGGGAGGCATCACGCTCCCAAACTTTAAACTTTATTATAAAGCTACAATAATCAAAACAACCTGGTATTGGTACAAGAACAGGCATATAGATCAGTGGAACAGGATAGAGATTCCAGAAGTAAAACCTCGATTTATCAACTAACTCATCTTCAACAAAGCCTCACCACCAACCACTGGGGAGAGGAGAACCTATTCAGTAAATGGTGCTGGGAAAACTGGCTGACCACTTGCAGAAGATTAAAAGAAGACCCCTACCTATCACCATACACAAAAATCAACTCTAAATGGATCACAGACCTAAACATAAAACCTCAAACTATAAGAACCTTAGAAAACACAGGAGGCACCCTTATGGAAATTGGAACTGGTAACCAATTCCTGATCAAAACCCCAAGTGCCCATGCCAGAAAAGATAAGATAGACAAGTGGGACCCCATCAAACTGACAACTTCTGCAAAGTCAAAGAAACTATTGAGAGAGTGGGGTGACAGCCCACAGACTTGGAAAAAATGTTTGCCAACTGTATATCTGACAAAGACCTAACATCTAGGATCTACAAGGAACTCAAACATGCCGAAAAGAAAAAAGACAAATAGCCCCATTACAAAGTGGGCAAAGGATGTGAATACACACTTCTCAAAAGAAGACATATGAGCAGCCAACAGATACATGAAAAAATGCTCAGCCTCATAGTCATCAAAGAAATGCAAATTAAAACCACACCGAGATACCACCTAACTCCAGTCAGGATAGCCATCATCAATAACTCAAAAAACAAGATGCTGGAGAGACTGAGGTGAAAAAGAAACATTTCTACACTGTAGGTGGGAGTGTAAACTAGTACAGCCTATGTGGAAAACAGTTTGGCAATTCCTAAAAGATCTAAAAATCGAACCTCCCATACAACTCCACAATCCCCCTACTGGGAATATACCTGGTGGAACTCAAATCACTCTATGAAAAAGATACCTGCACACACATGTTTATTGCAGCATCAATCACAATAGCAAAAACATGGAACCAACCATGCTGCCCATTGAAAGAGGACTGGATTTTAAAAATGTGTTACATATACATGATGAAATATTACGCAGCCATAAAGAAGGACATTATGAAGTTCACAGCAACTTGGAGGGACTTAGAGCCTGTAATACTGAGTGATCTATCACAGAAACATAGAACCAAGTATCACATGTTCCCACTTTTAAGCGGACCTTCAACAACTATCGTAATACTGTAAGAAAGGGATTGGCAATAGTGGGAAACTGCCAGGGGAGGGCAGGAACATGACTGGCAGTAGTGGGAAACTGCCAGGGGAGGGGGGTACACCTCATCAACAAGGGTACCTACATAATGAACATTTGTGCAACTAACCCTGAATTGTACCCCACATATTTAAAATATTTTTTTTTGGTAGGAGTCTCACTCTGTCACCCAGGATGGAGGGCAGGGCACGCTCCCAGCCACCACAGTCTCAACCTGTTGGGCTCAGGCGAGCCTTCTGCCTCAGCCTTTCAAGTAGCTGAAACTACAGGCACATGCCACCATGCCTGGCTAATTTTTTGATTTATTATAGAAATGGGGGGGTCTCATCAAGTTGCCCAGGTTGGTCTCGAACCCATAGGCTTAGGCAATCCTCTCACCTCTGTCTCCCAAAGTGCTGAGATTATAGGCATGAGCCACCAAGCCCAGCCTTAAAAAAAAAAAATTGTTTTTAAGTTATACAACACCTCAAACCTAAAAACTTGACCATGAATCTCTAAAAAAACAAGGTAATTCTCCTACATAACCACAGTATGTTCTATGGATTCACTATTATTTAATTGTCAATCCACATTCAAGTTTCTCCAATTGTCCCAATAATAACATTTATGATTTTTGTGATCCAGGATCCAAAGATCATACATTCAATTAAGTAGTTGTTCCTCAATACATCATGATGAATCTTCTAAAAACAGGGCTGTTCTCCCACATAACAGTAATGCCATTACTACAGAGGACATTTCCATTTCATGTGGACTCCATGTTATTGTCTGATTGACACTTCCCCAGTGTCACCTGTATGGTTTTTATCTTTCATGAAGAGACCAGGCCAGTTGCTTCTAGAATATTACTCAGCAAGGACTTGTCTAGTGGATTTGGCCAGTTGACATTTTTGGCAGGAGCAGTTGGTAACGATGTTCTGTCCTTCTCAGGGCTCCTTAGTGGGGGCATGTAATATTGGCTTGTCCCAATATTAGTGGTGTCAAGTTTCATCACTTGGTTAATATGGTATCTGTCAGGTTTCTCCATTGGCAAAAGCACCTTTTTCTCTTTATGATTAAAAAGTAACTTGTGCTGTAATGTTGATGAAGACAATTCAGTAAGAAAAAGAAAAAAAAGTAATTTGTGGTGATTCTTTGAGGCTGTGTGGATATCCCATTCCTGATGATCTTCTGCCCAGGGATGACAGCAGCCAGTGAGATTCTTGCCTGAGTCAATAATGGTGATGTTGGTTGCAAGAGGCCATGTCTGTTTCTGTCATTGATCGTTGGCTGGCACTCTCTATAAGGAAGAGTCTTCCCTCCCCTTGCTCCCTCTGTTTAATTCTTTTTTTTTTTGAGTTGGAATCTCACTCTGTCGCCCAGACTGGAGTGCAGTGGCACGATCCCGGCCACCGCAGCCTTGACCTGCAGGGCTCCAGCGATCCTTCCGCCTCAGCCTTTCAAGTAGCTGGAACTACACGTGCACACTACCACGCCTGGCTAATTTTTTTTTTAATTTATTGTAGAGTTTTCCAGACCGGTCTCGAACCTGCAGGCTCAGGCAATCCACTCACCTCAGCCTCCCAAAGCGCGGGATTACAGGCTGAGCCACCGAGCCCAGCTAATTCTTTTTTTTTTTTTAATTCAAGGTTTCTTTTTTTTCCCTGTGTGTTATAATCTATTCCTGTTTCTAATCATGTTTATCTTCAATTGTCCCAAATTTGGCCAGCAGGACAAACTGGCTCCCCACCCGTTTGAGATCTTCTTTGCTTTCCAGCACAATGAGACAGCCCAGTCAGTGGAGTGAAGCAATTTCTGGGCCCAGCCAGTCATGTGGGACACAGACATGACCCTTCAGCTCCGGACACACTGGGGGCTTGAAGGAGGTCAGCAGGTACCGCATGAAGAGTAGGTGGGGCATGGGCATGGGAGTGCTTTCTTGTGGAAGCTTCGGCAGCCAGGGTTTCAGTGAATGCCACCCTGAGGGCATAGGGCTGGCTCCCTTGGGCAGGCTGCATAGCCATAGACCACCAACCAGCCTGCTGGGCAACCTGGCTTTACATCTACCCATTTGCTTCCTTATAGGGCAAAGACAGAGAAAAATTCTATTCTTTTGTATCTTCACCAAGGAAAGAAAAAAATAGGGAGTCATGCCCTGATTTTAGGAGGAAAAAAGTCTGTGTGTGCCTGCAGGCATGTGAGGGCGTGTGTGCGGCTAAGTTGTCTAGGCCTCTAATCCCCTTCCTTCTCCTCTGTCTTCCTTTTTTAACATTGAGGTATAGTGTGCATGCAGCCAAATGCATAGATTTTAAGGATACAGTTCGAGGTGTGTTGACAAATATGTAACTAGCAACCCAACCAAGATACAGAACATTTCCATCATTCCTAGAAAGTTCCCTCATGTTCTTTCTGGTCAATTCCCCATAAAGGCAAGCACTTTCAAATGTCTAAAATTTCCAGAACTTCACACAAACAGAATCCTACAGTGGGTACATCTCCTTTCTTTTAACTGCCAAATAAAATGCCACTCCTCCAAAACATTTCTGAGGGCGTCCTGGGGAGAGAGAAAGAGGCAAGGCACTGATGTCCTTCTGTGCCCTCTCGCTCAAAATCCCTGCTCGCAGCCTGGTGACTGACAATGGGACCCACACAAGACTCATTCTGTTACCCAGGAAAAATCATCTTCCATGGCCCAGAAACTGGCCTCGAAACCTCACTGGACCTGGCAGGAGCCTGTCTACCCAGAAGTGACTCTCGGTTACTCTGACGGCCCCTCTGAGCCCTTGACTCTGGGGACCCCCAGGGAACTGCGGTCCTGTCTGCCTGCCAGCAGGAGCAGCGAGCAGCACCAGCGGCCGGCCCGTCGTCCTGCGCTTCCCTGTCAATCTGTCCACTGCCCTGGGATGTTTACTGGAAGCTGGCCTCCCTGCAAGGGTTCAAAGCCCTGGCCCTGGGCACGTCTGCGGCAGGAAGCAGGTCGGGCGGTAATTGGCGACGCGGCCGTGCTAAGTGGCCAGTGCTGACCCAGTATCTTCCTCCAGCAGTCGCCTTTGAGTGGCTCCATGCTGACCTTCCGGGCCTGCAGGGACTTCCTGCCGAACGCCAAGCCAGCTCCGGGAACAAATTACTTGTTCCCCAAGAAATCTATTAAAAGGTGACAGCAGTTCGGGAGACAGGTGGCCAGGGGGCCCCCAGCACAGGAAGCCTAATGTCTTCCATTCCCAAGGGCCACCAGCCAACTCCCACTGAACTTGCTGGCTCAGGGGGAACTAAGCTGGAACTTTTGGAGCCCACGAAAAATGAACGGCACAGTGATGAGGAGAGGCTGCCATGCTCAAGTCCTGTCTGTGGCTCCATAAAGGGGAAGAGACAGGATCTGGGGTCCTCCAGACTCAGTTCCATCTGCCATTTCTACTCTGTGACCTTGGGTGAGCCACTTGGTCTCTCTGAGTCCCCTAAGCCTATACAGGGGACAGGAAGCCACACTTCCTGGGCTGGCACATGCACATGAGGGACCAGGCACTCAGCAGCAGCTTGGTGGGTGCTGATGGGTCAGAAACAGGCTACATTTGTTTAATTTCCCAGCTGAGAAAGAAGTGAGCCTGGCGTGACCTATGAGTGTGCCCACATCCAGAGGGAGGCAGGGGCCCAGCTGCAAGGTCTCCTAGGGCAAGGCTGACGCTGGAGGAGCTAAGATGAGGCAGGACCCAGCAGCCTCTGGCTTTCCCTGGTGAGGGGCTCTTAGCAGCTCCAACAAGACTCTAGCTGGTCAACGAACTGCTGAGTGAATGAATGAGCTAATTAATGAATAAACTAATTAATCAATGCCCACCTCATTGGTAGATGTGGTAAGCTGAATAATGACTCCCCAAAGATGTCGATGTCCTGATCCTCAGAACCTATAAAGATGTCACCTCACATGACAAAGGGGATTTTGCAGGTGTGATTAAATTAAGGATCTTGAAAGGGGAGATTATTTTAGATTATCTAGGTATGTCCAATGTCATCACAAAGGCCCCTACATAAGGGAGGCTGGAGGCTTCGAGTTGAGGGAGAGACATCTGCAATAGCCACAAGTGACATTGAGGCCTGGGCCTCATCATTGTGACTTATGCCTTCTGGACCTGGTTAGGCCCAAACTCCAAGCTACTATTTTTATCATACTATGGAGTGCTGCTGTGCCACCTGGCCTTGTAACTTGGAGAATTAAAAAAAAAATGCCAGGTTATGATGGACAACTCCAATCTCATAGTTACTTGATGTCTCACAAGCAGATGCTCCTACCAGGGTCTGGAAGGATGCCGAGAGCTGATTTTCTAGGGGTAAGTAGTTCTCTGCTTCAGAAGTTGTGAACTTGCTCTAAGCCCTAGGGGTCTGTGCTATTACTCTTCAGACACTCAACACAACAACCTTGTCTATCATGGATACTTCTTTCATGCCATCGGACATGCTGTTGGATAAGACCCAAGAAGGAAGGCAGCTTACAGCACAGCTTAGACTTCTCATACTTTGATCTGCACTTAAAATTGGCATTCTTCCAAGTTACCCAATACATGAATTGCAGCAGGCTCCCCAAGTGCAGGATATGCTGTCTCCAAAATTGATAGGGCTCCAGTAGTAAGGGGTACAGGTGCAATCACACATCCTTTACTTTGGAGAAGTACTGTCTTATTCTTGACCATTGGATTCTCAAAATTGTCATCAAGGTGCAGGTCCTTGAATCTCTGTAGGATTTTTCTCCCACCCTCTGGCATGAATGTGTCTGGCTAGGGCACCCATAGAACTGTCCACTTTCTGCTCGCTGGGTCAAATGAACATGGTATCATCAATGGAGATGACACTTCTCCATTGGACATTGGGCAGAATGCCAAGTCCCTGTGAACTTTGTGACAGAGAACAGGAGAACTGACAGAGTCCTGGAGTGAGACAGGGAATGTATAATACTGCCCCTCTCTCATAAATGAAAACCAGTTTTGATCATTTTGACTGATAGGAACTCAAAAGAATGCATCTGTCAAACCAAGAGCCTCATGCCAAGTGACAGAGGCTGTGTTGATCTGTTCTATCTTGGGACTAAAACTTGGCTAAATTTATGGTAATTTACCATCATCTACCATGATCCATCTGGCTTTTGCAGGGGCCAAAGAAGTAAATCAAACTGTCAGATGGTGAGCACTTACGTAGTAAATCCATTCTAACACACCCATCTCCCCAAACCTTCAGACCCAATCACCAGCACTCTGCTAAGGCAGCAATGGCATCTCCAGCTCAATGACTATAGGTCATTGTCATGTCCAAGCTTTAAGGAACCACTCCAACAACATATTAGGCTTCCTCAGGGTGTCACTGCCAGTACATTAAAGGTAAGGATGGGTAAGGATGCCCATGGCAATAAACTCACCCCTCTCCTGTCTTATTTCAATCCCCAGTCCACTGACCTCAAGAGCCACTTCCATCTGTGTTCAAAAAGCTCCTATTGATACCTGTTAGCCAGGTTCTGCAAGTCTTTCAGGAAGTATACTCTTTCTGGAATGTATATCCTCACTCAGGCTGTGCTAAGACCTATTCTTAGTTATTATTAGTCTAGAGGCAATAACAGAAGGTGTGCTGGGCGGAATAATGGCTCCCCAAAAAATCCAGGTCTGAATCCCTGGAACCAGTGAATGTTGCCTTAAGTGGCAAAAGGAATGTTACAGATGTGATAAAGTTAAGGATCTTGAGATGGAGAGATTACCATGTCCTTATCAGAGCGAAGCAGAAGGAGATTTGACCACAGAAGGAGAAGGAGGAGATGTGATGACAGACAGGGTCTTGAAGACGGAAGAAGGGGGCACAAGGAATCCAGGCCACCACTAGAAGCTGGGAGAGGCAAGAAAACAGATTCTCCACCCAAAGTCTCTAGGAAAAACCATCTGCATCAACACCCTGGCTTAGTTCAGTGAAACCAGTTTTGAACTTGAAGGCACTGAGTTGAAATTCGTTACAGCAGCCACAGGAAACTAATACAGAAGGTAAGTTTGGATCTTGAGATGAATGAGTATTTTGCAAGACATCTGCCCTAGGTGAGGTCTTTGCAAGCTCTCCAGGAAAAAGTGTAAAAAATCTGCTCTACTTAGCAAGAGGGAAAGGACCACTTTAGCTGACCCAGAGGGCTCAAAGAAAAACACCTTGGGATAAAGTTTTCAGGTGCGTCCACCCACACATCTGCATCTCACATCTTGAGATCTCACTCCTCCCCCATCAGAACCCTGGCTTTAGCACAGGACACCTGCTAAGCCTGACCACTCAGTCTCCACTGAAGCTGTCATTACAATCAAATCCTGGCCTGACTTTCAACGCCTAAAGAAATTAGATTGCCTTTAGACAGTGCTATTGTGGTTTTCTTATTTTCACAGAATGCCCTGGGTTGTCGGACCCAGACCAATCATTCTCTTTAAGGTGTCTAAGGCAATTAACAAGGCCAGCCAACTCCATATATTTCACAATATTTGTGTAATTGTCAATGCCTCCATATTGTTCTACCTTTCCACCTATCCCTCATCTCAATCCACCACAATTGGGAGTATGATTGTGATGCCTCAGCATGCCAGAAATTCTCATGCTCCTCTTTATTATTTATTTATTTATTGCATTGGAGTCTCATTCCTTTGCCCAACCTGGAGTACAATGGCACGCTCGTGGCCACCCCAGCATCAACCTGCTGGTCTCCAGCAATCCTTCCGCCTCAGCCGTCCAAGTAGCTGGAACTACAGGCACATGCTACCATGCCCGGCTAATTTTTTATTTATTGTAGAGACGAGATCTTGCCAAGTTGCCCAGGCTGGTCTCGAACTTGTGGGCTCAGGCAATCCATTTGTCGCGGCCTCCCAAAGTGCTGGGATTACTGTTTAGCCACCAAGCCTGGCCTCATGCCCCTCTTACCTCTGCCGATGGGTTGCTGTTGATATTTGATTGATGGGTGATCCGAGTTCAGAATTCCATTCTCAGGGTCTGTTTAACTTCGCTCACACGTAGACCACTTATGTACCTAATCCTGACTTGTTCCCTACATCTTTAAAATAAATTAAAGAAAAAAAGAAAAAAAAAGTAGAGTAACAGAAGTAAGAATGTCTGGAAGAGCATAATCACTATAATAATGAATTAAATTCTTGATATATATTTCTGATTGCCGGAATAACAAACTGAAGTTGTCATGAAAAATTGGTGAAATGATCCAACATAATAAAGATTTATTTAAAAAAAGGATGAAATAACTTGAAAAACAATACCCAAATGGGAAAGGTCTCATATGAAATGCCAACATATTTTTTATCGAAATAATCATGTCATTAGTCTGTTCACCAAATAATCCTAGATCTGCCTTCTGAGCACATGGTAGGTTAAATTTCCTGGACCCCTTGTGACTGAGTGGGACCCAAGAATAGTGAACAAAAGCAATGGGTGTCACTTCAGGACTGGAGCATTTGAACGCCAAGGTGAGTCGCTCTAGAGCTCTTTTCTAATCCTGGCCACAGTGATTCCCAACATTGTAGACGACGGCTGTTCTATCAGCCTGTCCTTCAGTGAGGACACTTATGACACAAAAACAGAACCTCTACTTGGCCCCTGATGGGCATGTGGCATAAGCAAGACAAAACCACAGAAATATTTTAAGGCATTGAAATTTTTTTTTTTTTTTTGAGTTGGAGTCTCACTCTGTTGCTCTCGACTGGAGTGCAGTGGCCGCTTCCGGCCACCGCAGCCTCAACCCTCTGGGCTCCGGCCATCCTTCCGCCTCAGCCTCCCGAGTAACTGGAATTACAGGCACGCGCTACCACGCCCAGCTGATTTTTTTTATTTATTGTGGAGATGAGGTCTCGCCAAGTTGCCCAGGCGGGTCTCGAACTGGCGGGCTCAGGCAACCCACTCACCTCAGCCTCCCAAAGGCGCGGGATTACAGGCTGAGCCACTGAGCCCGGCTACATTGAAATTTTTGAGTTTTTTGTTACTATAACACAGCCTAGCACATCCTGACTGACACAAGGAAATATATAGAAGATTCATGAGGAGATACAATTTCTGAATGTAAAATCACCCTAGATGAAAGACGAAATCACCCTGGATCCTTAGCTTATAACAAATTGAACATTCCTTAAAATGCTGTTATAGAGACAAAATCAAAACCATTCAACTAAAATTTTTGCAGAAAATCACGCCTTTTTAAAAAATTTTTGCAGAAAATCACACCTTCAATCCCAGCATTGAAAGAGCCCAAGGTTGGAGGATTGCTTAACCCCAGGAGTTCGAGACCAGCCTAGGCAACATAATGAGACCTTGTCTCTATAAAAATTTTTTAAAAATTAGCTGAGGCCAGGCTTGGTGGCTCAGCCTATAATTCCAGCACTTTAGGAGGCCTAGATGAGTGGATTTCCCGAGCCCACGGGTTCAAGACTAGCCTGGGCAACTTGGCGAGACCCCATCTCCACAATAAATTTTAAAAAATTAACCAGGCATGGTAGCTCACACCTGTAGTTCCAGCTATGTGGAAGGCTGAGGCGGAAGGATCACCTGAGCCCAGTAGATGGAGGCTGCGGTGGCCATGAGTGTGCCATGGCATTCCAGCCTGGGCGACAGAGGAAGATTCCAACTAAAAAAAAAAAAAAATTAGCTGGGCATGGTGGCACACTCCTGTAGCCCCAGCTACTAGGAGGGCTGAGGTGGAAGGATTGCCTGAGCCCAGGAGGTCAAGGTTGGGATGAACTGTGATCAGTGCCACTGTACTCCAGCCCGGGCAACAGAGTGAAACCTCTGATTCAAAAATAGAAAAAAAAAAAAGATAAAATTTTGCAGAAATCTTTAATGGCCATCCTCTCCATTACAAATTATGAGAAAAGTCATTAAAAGTTGAAAGAAATAATTTTTGTGTAATAGATACATTTGATCTATTTGACAGACTTCCCATTTCATAAGTGATATAACCCTTCATTAATTGATTTTTGTAAACTGGCAAAATTGACCAATGCTAGCTTCATAGACTGTTGGACTCAGAAACTCAAAGAATGGTCTCAGGAACTCTTTTCCCCTCTTGGTTTGCTTTCTTCTCCTGGCTTTTCCCTCAAGTGTGGCAGAGATGGCCACCATTCCTCCAGTTAGAAGAGCATGGTTGTTCCCCAGCAATTCTAGTGGGTGACTGAAAGGGCCACCTGGGTCAGGAGCCCATCCTAGAACGAATCTCTTTTGGTTGGAGCATTTTCATGCCCTCATTGGATGAGCTTGGGTTATATGCCCACCTGTGGTAATCAGAATTCTAAAGATGCCCCCTGCTGTGATTTCCCTTGTTGGTTATTTACCAAATGCTAACCTAGGTACTGCCATGTGAAGGTTAATTTTATGTGTCAACTTGGCGGGGCCACAGTGCCCAGATAGTTGGTCCAAAATGATTCTGGATGTTTCTGTGAAGGTTTTTTTTTTTTTTTTAAGAGATTAACATTTACATCAGTGGTCTTTGAGTAAAGCAGATTACCTCCATATTATGGGTAGGCCTCATTCAATCAGTTGAAGGACTCATTAGAAAAAAGTGTCTGACCTCTTCTGGGCAAGATGGAATTTTGCCAGCCCACTACCTTTAGATTTGAACGGCAACTTTTTCCTGGGCCTCCAGCCTGCTGTCCTGCCCTGGAGATTTTGGATTTATCAAGCCTCTACAATCATGTGAGCCAATTTTTTTTTTTTTAATTTGGTAGTCTCACTCTGTCACCCAGGCTGGAGTGTGGTAGCATGCTCAAGGTCACTGCAGCCTCAACCTACTGGGCTCAGGAGATCCTTCTACCTCAGCCTTCCAAGTAGCTGGAACTGGTGTACACCACCACATTCAGCTAATTTCATCTATCTATCTATCTATCTATCTATCTATCTATCTATCTATCACCTATCTATCCATCCTATCTATCTATCCATCCATCCACACACACATTCTACTGGTTCTGTTTCTCTGGAGAACCCTGACTAATACATGCTGTGAATGTACTGCTGTCAATTTGCAGATGTAATTAAGATTACTAATTAGTTGACCTTAAAATAAGATTATACTGGATTATTCAAGTGGGTCCAATGTAATCATATGAGCCCTTAAAAGAAGAAAAAAAGGGGACAGGGGAGAAGAAACAGAAAAATGATGTGACAAGGGAGAAAGGCAGAAGAGAAAGACCAAAAAAAGTGTCAGAAAGGGAAGTTGGAGGGACATGAAGCAGGAATAGGACTCAACCTGCCTTGCTGGGGGTGGGTGGGGGTGGGGGACTTGAAAAGCACAAGGAGGAATTAAGCAACCTCTGGGACAAAGACCAGTCCCTGGGATACAGCCAGCAAGGAGAGAGGGACCTCAGTCCCACGGTCACAGGAACAGAATCTGGCCAACAGCCCAAATGGACTTGTACGTGGACTCAGCACCAGAGCCTCTCGAAAGGCACAAAGTCTCACCAACACCTTGACCTCCGTCTGCGAGGCCCAGAGCAGGCAAGCCTGGGGAGCCCATCGTCTGACCTACAGAATTGTGAGATCATCGATTTGTGCTGCTTTAAGCTGCTAAGTTTGTAATAATTTGCTATGGCAGGAATGCACCACGCTTGGAGGATGTGGAGTCTGCCACTCCAACCACCACAGGGACTCATGCAGGGGGCTCTCCCCAAAAGAAAACCAGGTGCTGTTCCCAGAGAAGCAGAGAAGGGGCTGGGCAGTGTTAACCACAGTGTCCAAGCTGCAGGCAGATCTGCCCAGGGACCGGCACTCTGACACTGCCAGGCTCTCACCCAGGCATCAGACCAATTCCTGCAGGGGTCTCACAGCCTCTCTGCTTGTGCCCACGGCCACACCCCTTCAACGAGCCCCACTCTTCTCTCCATTGTTTGGCTTCTTCAGTGTTCACCCCTCTACTCAAGTGTCCAGAAAACTCCTCCAGCCTGGACAGCTCCCTGGGCACAACAGGGTGTAGGTCCCATGTAAGCCCTGAGCCATTATGGAGCACAGTCCCCGGAGCTGGTGGCAGGAGGAAGAGCAGGTCACTCAGGTCAGCCAGGCTGCTCCAGGAAGGAAGAGAGGGAGGGAGGGAAAAAAGGCAGGGGGTGGTGTCAATTCATGCAACCTGGGAGTCTGGGGACCAGCTGGCTTTAGACACCCTTCAGTTCGGGTTCTGAGGAAGTCCTCTTCCCTTCTGGTTCTCTCCCTCTCTGTGTTTTTCTCCTTATCTTGTCTCCCACTTCCTGAGTTCCCTCCTCCCAGCCTGGCTTTATTTCCTCCCACTGCATACGGATATGACAGGAAGTGTAGCCTGTGACAAAGACAGAAGCCTGGTTTTATTTGGGGCAGCAAAATGCCCAATGATCAATGACAGTTCTCAAACTTCTTTGCAACCAGTAATAAGTAAACAGAAGTATTCTGTAGTACTTCTGGGAAGGTTGTCTAAAGGAAGCTGACTCAGCTGGAAGGAGCATCTTTTTGGCCCTAACCTAACTTTCCTCCTTCCTGTTACCTCAAACATGAATGCAATGGCTAGAGCTTTGGCAGTCATTTTGAGCCACTAGGTGAGACTGAACTATTCAGTAAGTCACATGAGCTTTGGGCTGGCCACCACCAGACCTCCTTCTTTTTTTTTTTTTTTGAGTTGGAGTCTAACTCTGTCACCCAGGCTGGAGTGCAGTGGCATGCAAGTTCACAGCCACCCCAGCATCGAACTTCTGGGCTCCAGCAATCCTCCACCTCAGCCTTCCAAGTAGCCAGAACTACAGAGGCACGCTACCACACCCAGCTTTTTATTTTTTACTGTAGAGATGAGGTCTCGCCAAGCTGTCCGGGCTGGTCTTGAACCCACAGGCTCAGGCAATCCACTCGCCTCGGCCTCCCAAAGTGCTGGGATTACAGGCTGAGCCACCGAGCCCGGCCCAGACCTCTTTCACATTAAATAATAATAAGCCTTTACGAGTCTGAGCCACTTTTATTTGATGCTTTTTGTTTTGTGCAGCCAAACTCAACCCCATGACACATGGCCACATGCAGCTTCAGCTTCACATCTTTCCAACTCAGAAACTCCAGAGTCAGGACCCCTGCTCCTCTCATTCCACATCAAGGCATCCAGGGCAGAGCTCTGAGCAACACCACTGGGGCCATGACTAGAGGAAGGCTGAGCCATGACTCAGGCCCACTCCTGGGGCATTTTGTGTTACTTGTTTGTTTGCTTTTGAAGAGAGGCAGCTGGAGTGGAATCACATGAATGGTGGAAGAGGAGAATTCTCCCAAATAAGAGGTGGGCTGGACACACAGAAAGCAATGGGTGCCCCTACAGCTCGCACGTGGCGAACCTCAGTTGGCCTGACTCACAGTCAGGTGCTCCCTCCACTCTGCAGTATGCCAGTCTTCACAGAAGAGCTTCCCTACTCATCCTCTCAGGTGCTAGGACTGGGAAGGAGCCCACTGGGTGGGTCTGACATATCCCAAGGAGGCCTATCTGGAGACCACAATGTTGGGGTCAAGAGGACAAGCTCGGGAGGGCGTCAAGGTCAACTCTAGGTAGCACATCTCAACCCAGCACTGTTAGGAGATGAGTGTGTGTGTTACACTCAGACAGATCTGAGTTCAAAACCTGCCTCAGCCACTTCAGCTGTATAGCCTTGGGCCAGCTGCTTTACCTCTCTGAGCTACCATGCCAATTCCCTCATTTCTGCCTCCATGTCTGTCTTCACTCCTGTCCCCAGTCCCCCTAATCCACCCGCCAACACACACACCTAGAATTCCCTCTTCTTCCTCTCCTGCCAACTACCCATTCTTCAAAGGCCCACCTCAACGGTTCCCACGACCCCCAGCCAGGAACACAGCGTGGTGACGCATTAGCCCTGGGACGTGTTGACACACTCCCCTTGATGCCAGGACACCCCCCATGGCCTAAGAAACAATTCAGCTTTCAGATTTTCCGAATGACCAAACATGCAAAACAGACAACTTCCACCTGGCCCTGAACCGTCTGCACCGAGATTCCCCTCCAGCGGGATGGAGCTGGGCTCAGAGCGGGGTGGGCTCCACACACAACCACCCCTGCTCCTGCCTGGGGCAGCCCCACCTTCTTCTTGCAGAACAAGCACAGTGGGACCACAGTAGTGTCCTCTGTCCCCTGCTCTCTCCTCACCCGGCAGCCAGACTAAGATGGCCTCCTAGGAGACAGGACGGACAGCCCCTTAGACACTAAGCCAGACAAAAAACTCAACTTTAACTCTTAAATTTATTATTTAGATCATATTATTTATGTAATACTTAGAATTTATAATTTTACTATTTTTATTATTAAAATACTACATGTTCATAAGAATTCAAACAATACAGAAAGGTAAGCTACAAATGTGAGTCTCCAATCATTGGCGTGGGGGTCAGAGATGTCTCTTGCACCCATCTAATGAAAACCAAACTTGGAAAAACAAAAGCTAACCCAGACATGACAGTCATCCCGGCCCTGTGGAGGCAGTTGTCCTTGCGCCACCACCACTCAGGGTCTGGGTGTCGCCTGTCAACATGCTGCTGCTGTCTACATAGGCACTGCTTGAAGCTGGGGACAAGCTGGGGTTCGTGGTGGCCCAAGCGCAGACCAGGTGGGAAGGAGAGAAGGAAAAGAGGATGGGGAAGGGAGGGAGGAAGCCCCCATTGCCTTGGTTGACAATCCCTTGTGCAAAACTTCGGGAACTAGAGACAACAACTCCTCTGCCTGGAGGGGACCGGGAAGCAGTTGTGGAGGCCCAGCTGGGTCCTGAAGCAAGACTAGGAACGATCTAGAATTTCTGGACATCCGCTGGGTAGAGAGACAGAGGAAAGGCAGTTCCAGCAGAAGGCACATAGGCATGAGGAGACACAGCATGCTGGGGCCTCCATAAAGGCCTGGCGCAGCCCAAGAGGAGGACATCTGGAGGCAGGAGAGGACGGGAAAGGAGGCTGAGGCCTTGAAAAGGCCTTCCCGATCCGGACTGAGGCCTCGGGACTTCCCCAGGGATGGCAGGGAACACCCAATAGGTAAGCACCTCAGTTGATCCTCAGTTGAACGAATGATGCGGTCCATTGTTGAACCAGACTAGGAGGAGGGGATCCCAAGTCCAACCCTTGGAGGGGCAGGAGCCCCGGACCCATCCCCAGCCAGGGACCCAGCAGCTGCTCCCCCCTTCCCCCCATCGACTCCAGCCCGGATGTTTTTCTCTGTGCTTGATGAAGTTAAAATAAGCCCTCTCCGGGGTGAATCGCAGGCGTTCAAATTGGATTGGCACGCGGACGTCGAGCAGTTGGTGGCAGGAGCCAGGGGACCCGGAGAGCAGGTTTTCGCTGGAGGGGACGTGAGCTTTATTTCCCTCTTGGTCGCTGACAAGGAAGCAGCTGTCCTTCCCTGATTATTTTTACCTCCAGTCACAGCCGCTGCCACTGAGCCTCCCCGGCGCCCGCCGCCTGCCAGGGCCAGGTGAGGAGCCCACCGCCCCCGCCCCCCACGGCTCCGCCACGAGCCGCGAGCTCCACCTACCGCCGCCGCCACGCAGGACGAGACACAGCCGGCAGGACGAGGGTCCAGCCCCTGGCGCGCCAGGGTGGGCTCGCCGTCGGAAGACAAACCCGGCAGTCTTGAAGAATATCAGAGGGGAAACCATCATGGCCAATTCCCCTCTCTTAACACAAGAGCTAGCTGCTGCTTTTTAGTCCAGACTTTTCGTTTGATGAGACTGTTGAGTCTCACCTGCATATCGCTTTACTGTGCTGTTCTGCCCTTGAAAAGCCCAAGAGGTGGGTGTCATTAGCTGTGTGTTAAAGCCGAGGGAACGCAGACTCACAGAGGGGAACAGCTTGCCCGAACTCACACAATACCAGAGCAGGAGAAACGGGATTGGAACCCCATTATGTCTGACTCCAAATCTTGTGCACCATCCATGATATTTTTAAGCCTTTGTCCGTGTTTCGGTTAGGAATGCTCTCAGCTGCAAGTAACAACAGTGCTTTAAATAAATGGAGGCTTATTTTCCTCACATACCAAAAGGACCAGTGGTAGGTGGTCTCTGGGTTGGGGGAGCAGCAGCTCAGTGACGTCATGGACCTAGAGTCTTTCACGCTTACTGCTCCACCATCCTTTAAAGGTTGCTTTTTGACCAGCTGGAGGTCTCCTGGTCACAGGAAGGCTCCCACGGCTCCAGGCATCTCACCTGCATTCAAGGTGGAAGGAAGGTGGAGAAGGGGATGGTGAAAGCTGTGAGGCTGAGGTGAGTGGATTGCCTGAGGCTGCGGGTTTGAGACCCGCCTAAGCAAGCAAGATCTCATCTCTACAATAAATCAAAAATTAGCCGGGCGTGGTAGCGTGCACCTGTAGTTCCAGCTACTTGGAAGGCTGAGGCAGAAGGATCGCCGGAGCCCAGCAGGTCGAGGCTGCGGTGGCCGGGAGCGGCCACTGCCCTCCAGTCTGGGCGACAGAGTGAGATTCCAACTCAAAAAAGAAAAAAAAAAGAAAATTCCCTTTATTAGGAAATCTAAACAGTTTTTTACATTCCCCTAGGAGACTT